>VDFB02320348.1:0-28088 GCA_007258455.2 Sequoia sempervirens | reverse complement strand
CATTAGTAGACGATTCTTCGCTTGCTAGGATACATTCTGATTTAGACACTTTAGAGGGAAACTTGACAGATTCCAATTCTACAGTCACCAGAGATGACACCACCTATATCCTTAATCTTGAACCGGTCATTAACCTACCCCTTGTTCACCCCAACCTTATTGATTGGTCTCAACGGTACCCAGAGCCTCAACTCTTGACATTTCACAATGACTATGAGATCACCTGCTATCTAAATGCCATTGAACCTGTAGTCTCCCACCCGGTGGTAGGCTACCCGGTATGACAAAACGACATCAAGTACCTTAGTCACAGATAAAAAAAAGAAAAAGAGTTCTGATGGCGAAAACCACTATGTGGCGGTGTCAGAACCAAAAAAAGTAAAAATAAAAGACGTATCCAAAGGTGAAAACCTCCCAGAGGCACCTACGGATGAGGTACTTGATGGTCTCCCAAGCTATTTCCAGGATAGATCATCATTATTGGTTGAACCTACAGAAGCTATTAATTTGGGCACAGAGGAAGTTCAAAAAATTGTACACTTGGCTAAATCTTTATCACCTGAAGAAAAGAAAGCCTATACCGAGTTCCTCCAAAAGAAGGAAATTAACTTTGCATGGACATACTCAGACATGCCAGGGTTGGATACTAATCTCATTATGCATCATTTATCCATAGCTCGAGGTGTGAAACCAGTCAAACAGAAGTTGAGAAAAATGCACCCTCATATAGCTTTTTAGTGAAAGGCTGAATTAGAAAAGCTCCTTGGTCGAGTTCATTAAGAGCCATAGACTATCTTGTTGGATTTCGACATTACTGTTCCAAACTGATAAAACCATTGAATCTGCCACGGACTTTAGAGATCTTAACGAGCATGCCCAAAGGATGATTTCCCACTTCTAACATAGACATGATAGTGGACATGTGGCGGATATGAGGTCTATTCTTTGATGGATGGTTTTACGGGTATAATGTCGGATCAAGATAGCTCACGAGGATCGAAATTTGCATTCACATGTGCCTAGGGTACTTATTGTTGGAATTTCATGCCCTTTGGATTGAAAAATGCAGGAGCTACTTACCAAAGAGCTATGACAACCATCTTCCATGACATGATGCATAAGAATATGGAAGATTATGTGGATGACACCCTGGCTAAGTCTAAGAGAAGAGGAACATATTTGGCTGATTTAGAAGTGATTCTAGATCTCATGGAACAATTTCAACTAAGATTAAACCCAAAAAAGTGTGCATTTGGTGTTACTTCTGGAAAATTATTGGGATTCATCATTTCAGCTAAAGGAATAGAAGTGGACCCTGAAAAGGTTCAAGCCATTATAAACATGCCACCTCCCAAAATGTTAGCCAAATGAGGAGTCTTCAAGGGCGCCTTCAATCCATAAGGAGGTTTATTTCACAATTGGCGGATAGAGCACAACCTTTCAACAAAAATTTGCATAAAGGTGTTCAATGTGTCTGGAATGAGGATTGCCAAAAGAGCATGGATCCAAATTAAAGAAGATAGCAGCCGTCTCCCATTTTAATGCCTCCCATTCGAGGAAAACCTCTCTCATTTTATATGTCACCGACCTCTTGAATCTTACATTTGCGGGGGCATTGTTGAGAAATCAATTAGATGAACGAAATTATTATTAGTAGCACTCTTGTTTCTTATGAGGGTTAATTACACTAGTATTGAAAAGCTTGCCTTGCGGTAGTGTTTGCTTCTCAAAAGTGCGACACACTATATACTCCATACCACCTCATATCAAGTCAGTCCTCTCGAATACTTGCTCGGTAAAATTTGCTCTCACGGGCGGAGACTTGCTAAATGGATGATGATTCTTTCTGAATTTGACATAGAGTATATTGAGCACAAAGCAATCAAAGGCCAAGCTATTGCAGATCAACTGGCTAATTTTCCTATTCAAGATAATATGCCCATTCAAGTCAACTTTCCAGATGAGCATCTTATGTACATGACTGAAAGATCCTGGAAACTATTCTTTGATGGTTCATGCATGCAAAATGGTTCTGGAGCTGGTGTGTTGTTTGTTTCTCCTCATGGGTATACTATTCCTAAATCTTACAAGTTACTATTTCCATGCACAAACAACATAGCTGAGTATGAGGCTTTGACAAATGGACTAAAAATGGCTATAGAGTGGCATATCACAGAACTACATATCTATGGGGATTCTCAGCTGATCATCAACCAAGTCAATGAACAATACCAAACAAAAGATGACAAGTTGGTACCTTACAAAAAAATGGTTGATTCATTGAGACGGTATTTTACTTTTGTCACCTTTCAACAAATCCCTAGGGCTGAGAACAAAGCAGTTGATGCTATGGCCACCCTTGCTTCACTTCTTCAGTTAGAGGAACATGAGTCCAGATATGAATTCCTGGTGGAAGAGCTACGATATCCCATATTTGACTCACCTGAAAGCCATATCATTTGTACCCTTGTCAATCATGAATCCTCCCGCTATGGTGCTATTTACTCATATCTTCGTGATGGCATCATCCCCGATACATTTAACCGATCTGAAAGAAGAAACCTTATCCGCAACGCCTCTCGCCATTCCCTCATCTCTGGTGATTTGTATAGGAGGGGACTAGATGGAACACTTCTTAGGTGCTTAGAAAAGGAGGAATCTGATCAAGCGCTAGTTGACATCCACGAGGGCATATGTGGAGGACATTCTAATGGTCTTTCCATGGCTAGAAGGTTGCTTAGAGCAGGGTACTATTGGCCTACGATGCAGATAGATGCAATAGCATTTGCTAAGTCTTGTGAAAAATGTCAAAAACATGGACACCTGATACATGCTCCAGGTAGGGAGCTAATTCCTTCTATATCTCACTGGCCATTTCAGCGATGGGCCTTTGATCTTGTTAGGCAGATTCATCCCAACTCATCAGGTG
Organism: Sequoia sempervirens; assembly: GCA_007258455.2. Taxonomy (NCBI): domain Eukaryota; kingdom Viridiplantae; phylum Streptophyta; class Pinopsida; order Cupressales; family Cupressaceae; genus Sequoia; species Sequoia sempervirens. The sequence continues at coordinate 25,159 of VDFB02320348.1, read as the reverse complement.
GGCATAAGTTCATTATCACTGCTACTGACTACTTCACAAAATGGGTAGAGGCTGTTCCACTTTCTATTGCCTCGGGCAAGACAGTGTCTTTATTTATTTTAAACCATATCATCTGTCGATATGGAGTGCCATCTGAGATCATCACTGACAATGGAGGTCAGTTCAAAAACAAGGACCTTAAAGAACTCTACCAAAGATTCAAGATAAAGCAACATTGGTCCTCCATTTACTTCCCACAAGGAAATGGTCAGGCAGAGGCTTCAAACAAAACCATTCTCAAGATTTTGCACAGAACAGTTCATAAGAATGGTAGAGACTGGCACCTACAGATAAATCCAGCCCTGTGGGCCTATAGAACGAGTATTCGTACTCCAACTGGGGCTACTCCTTTTGCCCTCACATACGGCGCTGAAGAGCACCTTTAGAGGTTGATTCCATCACTTCGGTCTCTAAAGGTCTAGTTACGATGGAAGACTATCGCCAGCGAGATTTGTGCAATTAGAACTTTATTATAGCGTGAAGCATCATTTCTTTGAATTCGTTGAGGGTCTTATCAAAAGAGGATGTCCAAAGCCTTCAACAAAAAGGTTCGCCCTAGAGAATTCCAAGTAGGAGATCTTGTCCCGCGAGAGAATCCTAAGAACCAACAGAACCGAGAACAAAAGGGCAAATTCGAACCTAATTGGCTTGGGCCCTACATCATCACAGCAGCTTTTGGCACAGGTGCCTATCTACTATCTACTGAAGAGGGGGAGCAGCTCCCTGAGCCTATCAATGTTTTGCACCTGAAGAAGTTCTATCCTTGATGCCCGTTCTGTCTGGGGGCATCCTTTGTATATAATTATGACCTTGAAAAAATCCAAAAAAAAATTGATATATGATACTGAAAAAATTACAAAAAAAAAATTGATATATTGTCAAAAAATCCAAAAAAAATTCAAATATGATGCTGAAAAAATACAAAAAAAAAAATATAAAATGAAAAATACAAAAAAATAAAAAAAATAAAAAAAATTCTTCCAAGTGGTGAAAACCTGGAAACAGGCGCTACTTGAGGCCTTTGCATCCCTATTTCTTAGCATGCATCCTCGACACTTATCCTTTCTCCATCATGCCTTGTCCTTATTTCCTTGGTTTGGAATTGGTCTTTGTCTTTGTCCAGGGGCATCACTGTGTTAGCTTTGGTCTCTTAGATATGCTTGTCTTTAGGACACCTCGCAAACGGTGTTTTTTTAACACTAACCCAACTGTGTTTTTCAACACAAACCCCTGACATCGTGTGTTTTTCAACACTTATCCAGTTCAGTCATGTGATCTTACCTACTTGCAAGCATTCGATCCTTATCCTTGGAACTCAGTATCAGTTTACACACTTAAAAAATTTTAATTGCAACACTTAATGCTCGAGATATGCCATGATCTTTTCTTTGTGTGTTGACTGATATTGATTTTCATTGAGTGTCCTTGTCTAATAAGTCTCTCCGTGATGCATATCTAGAGGACTTGGGGCATGGGGCATGTTTTTATTTGCTTTCTACTTATGGGTGTTGTCTTGAACCTCTTCAGTATCTCTTGTTGTCTACTTGACACACTTAAGAGATTTATGGCATCATCCTTGAATGTTTTTGCACAACCATTCTCATGGTAATCTTGGCGCTTATGTCTTGATGCGAGCATGGTTTTGCTACATTAAATTGGGTAAGCTAACATTGTAGTCATCTTGACCTTCATGTCTTTGATGCTCATGTTAGAATCTTTCCACATTCCACGCTGATATAAATCACATTCATATCTTCATAGTTACGTTTGTGACTAGTGATGATTGTGTGATTGTCCGATGTCCGGTAATAATGGCCCAATGATGAAAATAAGTTCTCTTACATTCTCTAATGAATGATGAACACACAAAAACCTATGTTACCCTATTGCAAGTACACCTTTGCATCTTCATGTAGCTTGCATTATTTAGACTTCATGTTAATTTGCACTTTTAGGCTGTATTATGGGTTTGAGAGGGTTTCCTTCATTTTTCTTGTGGATTTTCATCAACTGATCAATGCTCTTCATTTACTTTATCTTCTTTCGTGATCTCAATCTAAAACTCGCCTTAAACAAGCTGATTGATTTTGATGTATCATCCTCTTTATTGAAGAAGATTCTCTTCTCCTTCTCTCTCCAATTTCCATTTCTTCCAAACTTCTATCTTCCATTCGATTTCACCCCACTTCTTTCTTCTAATTCAACTTAGCATACCTCTTTTCGCTGATCTACCCGGTTCTCAGGATTCTTATATTTTTCATCTTACATCAAGAACCTTATCTTTTTGTTTGATTTTGATCAAATTTTTTCAATTTATTATTTCTCTATCCTTCATTTCGATTTCGATCATGAGGGCGCACTCTATCAAACTTCAATCCTTGATTCAAATTTTTATCAATTTATCAATTGCTTCTCTTAGGGCAACCTTGCTTGAGATTCTTATCTCTCACTTTGGATGTGATCCCGAATCGACCTCATGTTCAAAGGCCTTTTGTTTATGTTTGTCCAGATGTGATCCCGAGTCGACCTCACATCTAAGTTGTTTTGTGATCCCAAATCGATCTCACATTGCAACTTCATTCTTTGACTGCATGTGATCCCAAGTTGACCTCACATTAGTCAAAGAGGGGAAAATGTATGCAACCTAAAATGGTCACCTAGACTTTGGGCCCCATTTATTTAATTTGTCAACATCAACTTTCTCAATCAATGATTGTCGCATTTTCAAATCAAATTTCTTAATCAATTCATAACTATTTCAAATGTTTCAATTTTCCCTAAAGGTTTGAATGCTTCATTAATTTTATTTAATCAAAAGAAATAAATCCCTTTTAATAAATAAAATAATGTTATTTAATTGAAGTTAATATTACTTAAATAACGATGCTATTTAATTAAATCTATTTTTTAAATAATTTTATTTTATTTTATTAATATTCATTTCTAAATTACATAATCTTATTTTATTTTATTAAAAGAGATATTATCATCTTAAATTAAATAAAATAAATGAAATATCCTCTCAAGAATATCTTGTGATGAAAAAAAGGGAAACAAATCAGTTAAAAGGGAAATAAACTAAAAAAAGAATTCCAATCAAGATTTGTTTCTATTTTCCTATTTATCCCACATTGTTTCTGAATTTGCCTTCAATTCTACTTTTGCCTATAAAATAGGCCCTCTCATTCTCATTTCAAAAAGAAAAGAATCACGAATTTTTACATCAGACTTATGCTACAAATTTGAATTTTATCATTTGAGATTACATTAGTTTGATTATATAAGCATCTTATTTTTAGAGCATATAGTTTAATATTGCATTTTAACTTAATCTTCATAGTAAATTAATTTGCAAAATAATTCATTTATGGCATTGCATGTAGATTAATTTTCATTTCGATAAATTAGTTTGGTTTATTGCATTTACATCCATTTAGATTAGTTTTCATTGTTGCATTGCAAGAACAGGATTCATGGAGATTAGCATTCTTGCTTCTCCTCTTTGAATCTCTCGTTCCGAGATTGTATTTGCAGGGTAACAATGTTAATCTGAGTGCCACAATATCAATCCCTGCTCTTCTCAGATAGAGAGCTGTGAATTGATTTGCAAGGACTCATTATTGAGTACCCTTGCATGCAAGGATTCACAGAAGTATAACATATTTTCAGTTATACACTCAGTTGTGCAAGGTTGATTGAAAAGCAACTTCATAGGTGCACTTACAAAGCAAAATGTTAATCCATAGACTAAACATGTTAGGAAAACTTGATGCAAAGGTGCTATACAGGTTCTCGGTCCTGTAGAGTAAGAATAATTAGATGAACCTATGACTACTATAATTTGTGTTGTAGGATGGTCACAGAAAAGGTAGCTCAAGTCAGGTTACCCCCAAGCTATATGTCAATGAATTCATTTGAGAGAAAAGATTTCAAAGGGGTTCCCTCGGGAACCATTCAAAATAAAAAGGGATTCACTCAAGGGATGCTACATTTGAAATACATAGAGAAGAGAGGGGGTCCCTTAAGGTGGACACACATCTCTAGAAGAAGTTATCACTGTCCCCGACATACACGGGAGGAGAGTCATGCAAGATACTTAGAACATATAGGATTGAGGTAGACTTCGATATCACTTATTGTTTAAAGAAGAGGAAGGTTCATCAGCAAATAAATGAGTGATGGAACCTTAATCAAGAAGTTTCATTTTATCCTTCAAGGCCTTACATTCACTAGTGGAATGGCCCATAACTTGATGGTATGCATAGAAAGAATTTTTTTCTTTATCATCTTTATGAAAAAATTTATATGTAGGAGAAGGAAGAGTAATCAAGTGGGATTTTAGAAGCATCAAAAAAAATATGTTCTTGCTCATATAAATAATGAGGAGTAGGAAGCAACCCTTTCTCTTGTGGAGAAATTGTTTACTGCTCACAAGAAGGCACAATGACAATAGATAATGGCAGATGAATCAATCTGGGAGAAAGAGGTTGAGAAAAAATCATATCACCATTCAACCATGGTTTCCATTTAGATTGTTCATTCAAACAACCAAGCCCCAAATTATGCTTAAGAGACACACATTCTATAGGGACTTGAATGCATTGTTCATTACGCCCACAACCTTGACACCCATATTCATATTTAGAGACATGCTTAAAACTAGGGCCATAATGTATTTGCAAATCTTGAGAAAGAGGATCTTCAGAGAGAGTATTATTCTAGCAATGCAGATTAGACTTCTCTATAGGATCACCATCAACCTTCTTGATAGGACTTCCGACATTAGCCTCTTCAATAGAAGCATGATCATCTTCCACATGAGGATCAACACTACGAACATTACAGCTTGTGTTCACATTATCCTACGATGCAAAAGTATAACCATCTTTGATAGTGGGTTCAGATAATGTTATCAGAAGGTCTAAGTGGATCAGTTCGACTTTACACTCTCCAATGAAGGATTCTGTAAAGTAGATAGAGAACCCCAATCACACCAAGACATGCATTCCTTTGAGAAGTAGAGGGAGAAGACTTAGGATTTCTTGCTTTGGTAGGGTCTTCATCAGGGACATCTTTCTCAAGAGTATCCTTTGTAGTAAGTACTACTAGAGTAAACATCCAAACATTGGAAGACACTGAAGGAATAAGAGTAGGCACTATTGAAACCTGGCCAACAATTGTCATTTCAGGGTATGTGCTCCTAGGATCATCATGGAAAAAATAGGCCCTTAAGTGGCAAAAAATTCAGAAAAATTAGAGCTAGGCAACTTGATGTAAACATTTGAATAAGTTATATATATTATTTAAAAATATGTAAGAATAGAATCTGTAGCAAATTGAATGTAGTTTCTAAACTACTAGGTTTGTTTAAAAACAAAATCTATTTGGTGAAAATTTGAAATTTTAATGTAGTGGTACTTTAATTTTAGGGGAAAAATAAGAAGTAGGTGTCTGTCTAACCACCCTAACCACAATAAAATGATAAAAATTTTTATAATATTTTAGATATAAGTAGATGACTCATTCCTTGACGTGATGCATATTTTTTTGTAATTTTTTTCCAAGTAAATAATTAATTATGAATTTTTTATTACAACTTTTTTAAAAATATAAAAACTCATATGTCTGACCACCTTAACTTGGTGAAAACTTCATGAAATTCAATTTTTCTTTTTTTAGTCCTATAGTATGGGAAGCATAGAATGTGATGCATGTTTTGGGTTAAAAAAATGTGATACTGTTTGAAAGCTATAAAAAAATTTCAATCAACCTATCAATCAGGACTTTAGTCATAATTTGAATAGAAAATTAATAATAATTACTTATTAAATTCAAAGTAAAGCATAATTTATATCGGTGCAAATCTAAGAATCTCCTTTAAATACCCTTTTCATTTCATCAATTTTGGGTAAAAAAATAGTCATCAGCCACATACCACTCATATTGAAACTTTTTGGCCCATCATGACCCTTCACATAAGTGCATAGCCTCAGGGTCAGCCCTGACTATGACTACTCGATTATTTCAAATGAACTTAATAGATTTATGCAAGGTAGATGGGACTAGACCCATATTATAAATCCACGATCTACCAAGAAGAAGGTTATATGGTAATTTTTTAGACATAATATATACAAGGGTGGGTATGGTAATGGGTCTCAACCTCAAAGACAATACTATTGTTCCTAGGGCTTTTTGATCAAAAATTTTGAACCCATGAATGTAAGGAGAAGAAGCATTAAGAGAATATGAATCAATAATAATCTTGGGTAATAGATCAATGCTACATACATTGATCGCCGAACTAGTGTCAACGAGAGTATGTCTAATGCTGATATTATTTATATTAACTATAATCATAAGAGGATCTTCTTGATTTTTCACTTCCGGAGGTGGGAGTTCCTATGGATAGAATGTAATATTTGGTGAATTTTCATGAATATGAGTTATCAACACATTAACATCCACCATCCTGGCAGAAGAAGGCAAGGGGGTCTTTTACAAGGCTTCCTAAAGCATACCTTGGTAAACTGGAGTAGACTAAAGCAAGTCCAATGGTGAAACCTTATCTATAGTAACTCAAAGTTGCTCAACAAGATCATAAAATTGGGTGCTTTATTCATAGGTTTAGGATCTTGAAGAAGGTTTGGTTGTTTACTCATTCTATTCTTATAAGTATGGGCTACCACTTTGTAAGAGGGAGCCATAGAAAGATCAAGAGAATCACTATCAAATTGAACACTATTAATAGAACAAATCCTCTTAGGGGAAGGACTAGCTGGAGTCAAATAAATGACTATTCTCTTAGGCCTTTGAGGGACAACATAGACATAGATTATATTTATAAATTCATTACAACTTGTAGAAGAATAATTTGAAGAAATATGCTCAACATCTATCCTTGGAGGATCTAATTTTTGAGGGACTTCATCATTCACTAATGAATCATCTCTAGAACATAGCGCATCATAACACATATGAGAATCTTCATCATTCACCAATGCAACATCTCTAGAAGAAAGTGCATTGGAATGAAATGGAGATTCACCATTAATGAATGCATCTTCTCAAAAAAAGAGTGCATTAGAATGAATAGAAGGTAGAGTAACATTTAGAAAGGTATTGATGATTTCATTATCTTGCACCAAACTATCTTTAGAAGGAATCTCACGAGAGGGGTCAACAAAGAATAATAAGAAAGGAGACAAGAACTCACTTTCACATGCTTGTAAGAGAACTTCTTGAAGGTTCTTAACAAAGATGGAAATAGATAGAAAGAAGAAAGATAGAAAATAAATTTTGAAATAGAGATACAGACACATCTGTTGATCCAGAGAAATCCAAGGGTGACAAAATTCAGAAAAATGAAAAATTCAAAAATTCAAATTATTTTAGTATTTTCTAGGTTCTAGTAATTTGTATTTTTCAAGGTCATCTAAATTTTGAGCATCGAGTCAAAATTTATGACCCCACCAAGGTGGGGTAAATAAGTTCCTATTTTTTTTAAAAATACAATGGTTCACATCAGGTTCACCAAAATGTGGAGAAGGGGGATTCACTACTCATGAGTCTCTTTATTCTCAAGAGATTCCCAAGGGGCGAACTGCCATAAACTACAACAAGGAACATAACAGGAGTTCTAGAATTAGGAGTAGATCACAAATATTTTCTAGAAAAACTAATGAGCTCTCGGCCAAAGGAAGACAACACAAAAGAAGGATGATAGCATGAGGCACTAGAGTCCTAGAGGCATGCTGGTGTTTCGTATAGACCAGAAATTAAGTTTATCACATAAAATAACAATGTGTCTACTTATACCCTAACTGTTAGTAACTCTTTCAATACAAATAAAATGAAATAATGTAATGGAATTGAAATAAATTATAAATGATAAATTTGAAGAGGATAATAGAGAGAAGGTTCTCACAAAAAACCAAGTAATGGAGCCTCCAACAAATTAATATCTTCAATACCTACAAGAAAAAAATCTTGAGAAAATGTTGGGGCTGTATAGGTTTTTTCCTCATTCAAACCCCCATTTTGGTGTTCCCATCTCCACGGATAGCTAGATAGATAGAGCAAGTGAATAAAGTAAGAAAATTAGGAGTGATAAAATCAATCCCTTCTCAAGGAGGAGAACCCATATCATTAGATAGAGATGAAATTGATAGGGAATATGTGAAATCCCAAGATGCTCACCAGCACAAGGTAGATATCATGTGCAAGGCTTAGGAAGCCAAGGAGAAAACTAGAGCTGTGAGAGCCAAGAGAGTTACTAAGGATGTTGTGAGAGCTTTGGAGAATTTTGTTGTAATAAGAAAGGGAGTGGTGCAAGCAAGATAGTAAGAGAAAAGATGGTACAATGTCCAAGATAGAATCCTAGAAGGAGAAGAAGGCCAAATGAATTGAAAATATAGCTTTTAAAGAGGGAAAAGAAGCTTTCTGATCTGTTACAAGGTGCTACAAACCGTTACCACTGAAAAAGCTTGCTAAAAAGTGGAAAACATGCTCAGAAGTGGTCATTTGAATGTTGAAATTTTGCAAGATGCTAGTGTGACATGTAGACATCAATGCGACATGGTAGTGTCCAGACACATAAGACTACAAAATGACGAGAATGGGAAAAGCACAAGGTTTGACACAAAGCTATTGCAAGAGGGTAGTTGCTGAATAGGGGTCCTTGAGCATCCTAAGAGGGGAAGAGGCTGATGCAAGGGCTAAATAAGACTACAAAAATGCTAGGGGAGTGGACACTAAAGTGGATACAAGAATGTATGTGAAATTGCAAGGGGTGAAATTTTACAACCTTAAAACATCTCTAGTGCATCCTCTAAATACTCGGAGGGTACATTAGGAACATCTCTGAACACTATTATATCGAAAGCATGGGTCAGGAATTTTAGCTAAGCATTTCAAACAAATCCTACACTCCTAGCTTGGTATCTCCCAAGTATGTGAGCTTCACCAAACATGATGCAACTAGATTTGGGTACATATTATTTTCTCCCCCTTTATATACTCCACTCATTCATTTCATTGATTTCATCCCTTGGGGGGATGAAATTCCCAATAAGGCCTCCTAAAGGGAAGGAAATAGTAGTCATTTCTAATCTTCAAGCTTCCACATAGCGCAAGGAGAGAGCATAAACACAAACTAGCACCCCTAGGTAAACATAACACAAGACTTAGGCCAACTTGCAATTTTTGATCTCCAAGCTCACTAGGTAGTTCAAAGTGAGAGGATACATCAACGAGGGACCCCAAATATGACACAATAGATTAATTGACCATTTAATAAAATCAAAATATTCCTTTATTAGTGGTTAAAATGTAAGGTCCTTGATGATGTCTACAATAAACGTGTTACCAGTTTTATATGTGGGTCATGGACAATTGGAGGCTATAAATAAATGTCAATGCAATCATAAGAATAATGAGGATTTATAAGATTAGTAACAAATACACAAAAATGGAAAATTCTAATATAAAATCAAATGTATTTAAGTTACTGAAAGGTCCACCCGAGTACATCATGTAATCACCATTGTAGAGTAGGCCCACCTATTTGAAGAGAAAGTCGGTTATGAACAAAACCACTTTTGTGTAGGTAGAGTCACATATACTTTGTAGGTCCACCTATTTATATCAGGTCTTCCTATGATCACAGTTTCCCTTATGCAAGCATATCTACTCCTTAAGAATTTATTTGGTTATGTGTGTAATCTCCCCTATGAAGGCATATACATCTTTCTAAAGTGCACCTACCTCTGCATATTTAGATCTACCTATTATCTAGAAGGGGGGTGTGGTTGTTAAAGGTATGGAATAGCATCACCTCTGTAAGAGAACATTCAATCATTTAGAGAGTTGATTCTCATGTCTAGAGTAGAATCACCCTTGTGGAAGAAAAACCAACAAATGAAACTAGAGGAAAACTAAAAAATAATGCTAGCATACCCATTATGTGGGTACACCAAGCATGCTTGAATTGGTGCAAGGATTTTTTTTCCTTAAAATGAATGTAAATTGCAATAAAAACCCAAAAACACAAAGAATCAAAAAAAAAAAAAAGATTAGGGAATAAGAGAGCTCAAAATTTTATTGAATTTAGTGAAAACCAAGTATAACAAATCCCTCAATCTATGTATTCCCTATATTCATTGAATTTTATGTGAGCTTAATGAAATTTTTGCAACTGTATAACATTTCCAAATTGCTCAAAGATGTTAGGTTATGGAAATGGCTAAGCATTTTTGTCTTTGATGTGAGGAGAGATGAATGGAGGGTTGAGATTGAGTGTTTGAAGATTAAGGGATAGGGATGCATGAGACATCTCCACTCATGAGGTGAAGCTAAGTTGCATCACAAGGAGACATATGGGGTAGCTAATATCTCAAGCCATAGGATGTTGACAAGTTTCACAATGTAGAGGGTTGAGAGGGAGATTCTACCTCTAAAGATATCATGTGGTTGTGGGGAGGATCAAGGTCATAAATTCCTTGCTTGTGCTACATTCCCAATATAGTACATGAAGAGGAATAAAGGAATTTGAAAATAATTTTGGGTACATTTGGAAGAAAGACCCATTTCCTAAAGTACATGGGGTCTTTCCTAGAAGGGAAAAATTAATTAGGAGGGTTTATGAGGGGACAAGAAACAAATAGAAAGGGATTAGCCCTTTCCTAATCATGGGATTATGAATGTGAAAGTGGCCAGTTTGAGGATGGGATATAAGGTGATAGAAAAGGGGAATTAAGTGACTAAACTAAATAAATATGGATATTTATTTGTAGACATGCAAAATTGGCATAATGCATTCGATTAGGTCATATTCATCCATTTAGCAAATAAATCAAGTTTATTTATCAACCTTCTAAAGTCATTAGTTTAAATTAAATAAATCAACTTGATCCTATCACCCACCTTTTAATTAAATAAATCAAGCCTTTTATTTAATTAAATCTAAAATCACCTTCTATCCCTTTTGATTTAAATAAATCAAAATATTCAAGTCAAATGGGTCAAATCATCTAATCATCATCTGAACTAATCTAATCCTGATTAAATCTAATCTAATGCATGTCACATCCTCTAGCTTTTCCCACTTGCACCAATAAATCAATTTATTGATTTATTAAAATCAGCATTTTCACTCAACATGGCATCTTCCCTCAAATTTGAATTCAAAAGAAAGTTGAAATGTACATCCAACAAAGCATTTATGAGCTCTTACATGGCTCTTACATGTCCCCTTGCACAAGTCAAACTCAACATTTACTCTCAAATTCAAATTTGAAATCTCCCTCTCTTTGGCACACTGACCAAAATGTGTGCATTCCTCATCCTATCACAAGTTGACAAGTGGCCTCTTCTCATTGGCTTGTTTTTGATCCCACATTGCTCTCTCATAAGAATTATTTCAACTTGAGAATCTTTAAATAGAGGCTTCATCCTTCAACAAATCCTCCACAACTCCACAAATCCTATTCAAAGTCACTCTCCTCATTTGAGAACTGATTTTTCCCATCTTACTCCATCATCATCATTGGCGTTATATCATTTAGCTTATCTTAGCAAGGGTTGGGAAAGGGCTATTTTCCACAATAGTACCAATCCACTATGGGATAGGGTTTGGTCATAATTTTATGTGCTTGCATTTAATTATCTTTGTTCTATTTAGCTTGCATATTTTAGTATGATCAATTATTTTATAGGGATGCTCTATCTTATGTGCTTGATTCAACTAAAAACTCATGTTTGTTTGTTTTTGAGCCAAAATGCAGATTTAGCATCCACATTATGGCACTAGAAGGAGGGCATTGAAATCTACCTATCAAAGGGAATCTGAAGTTTTTTTTGTTTCTGATCAATACATTAAACAGTAGGATAAAGTCTCTTTTTACATATGTATCTATTATCTATATCTATCCACCTTTATTTGATGCATAGGGATAGAATACAAAGTCTTTTATTTCTATTAAGGCATTGAAATCTGCATATTGAAGGGAATTTGAAGTTTTTTTTCTGATCAATACATTAAACAGTAGGATAAAGTCTCTTTTTGCATATATCTACTTCAAGTTTTACATTTAAGTTCAAGATCAATTACCTCTTTTAGTCCACATTGTCATTTTTTATTATTTTCTATTCCGCATGACTATTGTGTCCTTTACTTGAATCTGCACAATTTTGAGGCTGTCGTTTCCCTAATCCGCACTGTTTTCTTTTGTTTTCCACATTACCTCTCTCCTCATAAATATTTGAAAGTACTTCGCATCTTCCTCAGCATTAACCATAGTTTTGGTTTTCTTCTCATTATGCCCAAGTCATTTATTCACTTCCATTGCATCAGGCCATCTTACTATTCAACATTATAGTATCCAACATTTATAAGTGCCATCACTCAAGCTTTGAGTTGATAGGAAAAGCAGATCTCAGAGCATATCTCATGACAAATCTTATAAAGCATAATTTGATTTAGGGCACTGCCTATTGCCAACACTGTGCGCATTTTGAAACCCAAAAGAGAGGGGAATCCACTCTTCAATGACCTCACTACCTATAACTACTTTAAAGATGCCTCTTTATACTTAATTAGGGAGGATTCTAGTCAAAGGTTGTTGAAATATGGCTTTAAACTTGCCAATGGCCTTAGCTCAGAAGTTTCTAATGCCTATTCAATAAAACCATTGTGTGTTTAATCTGCAAACAATGCATTCCATGAAATAATGTTCTTTTAGGATGATGTTCATTCAATGCTAGTCTTGCTGTGCTGTCCCAAAGAAAGAAAAATTTACATTTCTCAATCGACATGCTACACCTTTACCTCACTAGGTTTGTAATCCATGAGATCATGTCGCAGGCAATTTGTCAAGAAAAAAATTGCATTTACTGCCTGTGCTTCTGCATTTTTCTGTGGTATTATTATATAGCACATAGAAAAGACTTTATGTTCACATTGCTGCTCGGTCAATTAAATACTTTAGTCTATTTTTTTCTTACGTGTCATTGAATGTTGAAAATTTGTGATGAGCGCTATTTGGCTTAAGCGTATGCCTTTAATTCCTCACCAAGCAGGGTTTCTTTCGAAGTCCACATGATTAACCATATTGAATTCCATTAAGGTGAGATTCAGCCACTCTCATGTCATTTGGGAAATTGCATTGAAACAAAAACAAAGTGACTTAATGTTAGCTAGTCATGATACATTATTGTTATATGTTTCTTATTGATTTTGTGTGGCAACTAACTCTGGAAGATACATCGACAGTCAAATCTTTAGGTCATATCTGCACTTTATATGTTTGAAGACTTAAAGAACTTAATCTCTTACCTACTCTTCTATTGATCATGACTATGCTCTTACATTTTTTAATTTTCATGCATGATTATGGTAGTTGAATGGCATTTCTCGTTATTTCATTTACCATACCTTTTGAAAGAAAAAAAAGAGAGAGAGTGGCTACTACACTTTATTTATTTAGCCACCCTTTGCTGACACGATTCAAGAGGAATAACATATTACTAATATGAACTTGATTAGTGAAATCACACATTTGAAGGGGCTAACATCCTTGTACGTTTACCAAAAAGGATTAATGCTAAGATCCTTGTGCGTCCACCATTTCTATTTGTGTGCAATAAATACATGTAGTTGAAGGGGTGTCTTTTACACTTGATGAAAGTACACCTGCCAAAGGCATAAATTTGAAAGCTCTTTGTCTTTAATACATCTATTGGCTATCCTTTCTTATGTGTGAAAATTTCATTGGCTCAACAAGAAAGTATTTATTCAAATTCAAAGCATTAATTCATTGGGGTTTGTTTTCAAAACTGCCTATAAAGTCCAATTTCACATCTTTCAATGAGATAGGTCAACACTAAAAGTTCATAAGTTTTGGCAAGCTGAAATGAATATTTAAAATTGTTTGAATTCAAAAATTGGTGATATTTGTTTTAATTTTCACTAATCTATCATTTTGATTTAAAGCTCACTAAGGGAAATTTCCTGTTTTTTTTCTTTGGATATGAAGTGTTAAAATCAATGGTCCTTTCATAAAAGCAAATGCAAATGGAAATGTTGTGGTATTTATTGGGTCAACTTCATGGCCCTTGACAATTTTATTTGCTAACATGCCTTATGCATATTTTTATTGTTTATTTTATACAATATGTGCATACATCTAAATTCTGATAACTTTGCAATGTTCATAGGTGGATATCAAAATCAAACATTGGAATCAAGCAAAAATTAAGGCAAGATTGGAGTTAAAGATTTAAACATCAAACTTGAAACCAAAAAGTGTTTTTAAATTCTTTGAGCTTCTGTCACATGCCTTAATTTTCTATTTCATGCTAACTCATCTTTAGTTTTGGGCTTTAAAGCAAACGTTTCAAAATGCTTGGAGAGTTTTTAGTATGCTTTAATTTTCTATTTTAGCCTAACTCGCATTTTGTTTGGTGCTTTAAAATGAATTCATCATTGCTTTGAGGCTTAAAATGAACATGTGTTTTTCATGTTTTGTAATCTCTTATTCAAAGTAATATCATCTAAAAAGGCGTATGCACTTCTCTCCTGCTTCATGGAAATCTTGAGAACCAAAAGTATTTTTGATGACATTAAGTTGCATAAATATTGCCTCCACACATTGATTTGGGTTTAAATTTGAACAAGATCTTGTGCGAGTGTGAGTGGGGGCATTATCACGTATATTCTCTCTCTTTGTTTCCATCAAAGATTGATCAAGTTAGGGATTTTGTCTTTACTCACTTTTGTTTATCCTAGAGGGCCTGCCTTGGGGAAAAAGTACTCACCCAAGGGAACGACTCAACTGGTAACACTCTAAAGCCAAGAGTATTTCCAACTGGGATATAAATGTGGGTATTGGAAGAAACTCCAATATCATGCAGTTGATTCCAACAAGATGGATCCGAAAGGGGACTCTATCTGAATGGGTCAATCTCCATGAACGAAAAGTCTGAAATAGAACCCTTATTTTGTAGTGACCAATTGATCCATTGAGCGAGTTCATCAAAGTGGTACATTGGAACTTAGATTCCAAGAAGTTGCCATGTCTGATCTTGGTTAAAATATAGAGGTTAAGACTTTGTTCCTATCATACCTTTATATTTTTTCCTTGGTTGCATGTAAAATCATCTTTTCTACTATGAAGGGCATGAGGCAATCCCACCAAGAAAAATGTACCAATTGAGCTAGGGTGTTATATTCCTTGTGAGTCAGTTTGAAAACACAGTGCTTTGATCGAAAACATTGGAAAACAAACATTCAACATGAGCATCAAATTGCTTTCCCTTGGGATTCATATCCTTAGAGGCTTCTAAGCATTTGGATTTCATCTCAATTTTCTCCTACTAAGGTCAACAATAGGTAACTCTTGCCTCAAATTTCCTTGGTTTCCGCATAATACGCTTTGCGGGATAAGGGGAAAGTTGAGACATTAGACATCTAGATTCAAAATCTCATCAAGAGTGTTTTTGTGGTAAAAAGAATCCATTAAGCAAAGATTAAATCAATTGGACCCCACATATGTGCTTGGCATCTCTTGGTCATATGGCTTTCATGCAAACATTGATCTTTTGATTTTGAGTTACTTTTAGAGAAAGGCATGTTCTTCACTATCTTGGTCTAAAAAACAAGTCCTTCCTAGGTTCATTTATGATGAAATCAAATATTTCACCCATCCCAAATATTTATCAAAATCCATCCCACCAAACAACTTTAGAGATTTGAAAACATCATTCTAGACTTGGGTAAATCATCAAAATCGAAATCACCTTATTTAGTTAGGTGTATGGGAATGCATCCTTTCTCATACATTTAATTAAATTAGCAATCCTTTGAACAAGTTCATCCTAAGATAACATCTTACATCTTATGGTTTACAAGTTCATTTACCCAAATAAAACCCTAAGTCTAGCGTTGATCCAAAGTCCCTAAACGTTCAACACTCATATCATTTCCCCTTTTCATCCTTCATCTCGTCATTGGTCCTAGGAACCTTAGAGGTCACTTTTGCAACAAGGTCAAAACACAAGAACATGAAATACAAACTTTATCCATGCATCTTGAGTAATCCAAGTCAACTAAGCTATCAAAGCCTTACAACATCGATTGATTATCAACACTCGCATCTATACAAACCTTAGATGGGATCATTACCTTTGACAAATGTCAATAGTATGACAAATATGATTATGCCCAAATCAAAGTTTGGGAAACCTTTCCCAATGGTAGATTTAAATCCAATTCCAAACCTACAAATCCACCAACTGAACAATCAATGCATGAGCCTTCAAACGAACAACGTCATCCCACCAAATCCTTACATACCAGATGAGAATGTACCAAGTACAAGTTTTCCAAACATGAATCAAGAAAACTTTGGGATAAATATGTTTGCAAATCACACAAATGTTGTTCAAAGTCCAAACAAGATGTTAACGACCCTAAGACAAGGTGACACCATGCAAAATCAAAGTTACCTAAATGAATGTAATATGATTCCCAATCACAATAATGTTCAATTTCAACCTATCATGCCAAATTTGAGTGTCATCCCAAATCAGAACATTGTCAAAAATCAAACACCACAAGTGTACACTCCAAATCTGCTTAACCACAACCCAAATCAACTATATCAAGGGAGTCAAGATCGAAATCAAGAACAAATTTGGTGGGATCAAATTGGTACACTTACAAAAATAGTTGAGTCATTGCACCAAGAGACATCTCCACCACCATTACCCATATCAACAACATTCCTTGGTTTAGGGCTTCCCCCTCTACCTAGCACCAATCACTCCATCCAAATCAATCCACCTAACACCAATCAAGCCATCACATCAAATCCTTTGAATATACCATTGACATCACACCAACAGATGGTATCTAATCAAATGACAACATCAATCCCAAAAAATCAAAATATGGTCTCCCAAAGACCTATCACCTCGATCAATCCCATCACATCTCAACCCCTCACCACCCCTATCACACCCATCATATCTCAACCCCTCACTACTATGATCACTCCAAATGTATCTCAATGAATTGTCATTACATCCAACACAATTTTGAATCCGCCACCACTACCACCAAAACCAAATGCAGCAACACAATATAACATTGCGCTAAAAGCTCACTAGGCATACCAAAATGCCATCCAACAATATCTAGCCACACAACAAGCAAGACAAGCTCAACGAGTGCAACAAGCCTCTCAAGCTGCCCAATCCTCTTAAGTTACCCAACAAACACAAGCACAAACACAAAAAATGACAACTGTTGAGAACAAGGATCAAGATCAATCCGTCATTGAGCACCTTGAAGCTGTGTCTACTCCATCCAATGATCAAATCAACATATGTCAAACATCACTTTTCAATCATGATCAAAATCCACCAACCAACAATGATCCAATCCAAGAAATGTCAACATCACTTGACCCTATGGTTGAAGACATTGGAAATCCCTCCACCACAATTGTTGAAAACAATGATCAAGATCTCTCCATCGATGAGCACCTTCAAGATGTTTCCACCCCATCTGATGATCAACTCACCATACATCAAGAGCCACTTTTTAGTGATCTATTTCAAGGAGTGTTAGGATTATACGATCCTATCAACATAATGCATGATCCATCAACCAATTATCATGTTTAAAATGTCTACATCACCTAATGAGTTAGAGGACATATCTCAAGAATTTATTCCAAAGCAAGATCAAAATCTTTCACCAAAGTCTAGCAATGATCCTTTCCAAGACATGTTGACCCCTTTGACCTCATGGTTACAGATACTGAAGGAACTCTAAACTCGACACTTGATCTAAGTTCACTCAAAGATCAAGAGGATATCAAACCACTTACCATGAATAATGATGACATCCAAGAACCCTTTGTAAGCAATCCATCCTTTGAAACTGACACATGTCAAGAACTTGATCCAAGGCATGTCGAAAGCAATTCTGAAATCATTCAAGATCAAGAATTTGTATCTTCAAGATCCTACAATAATCTAATGGACACTCTCCTATCTATGCAAGATGATCATATCCATGTAGCACACACTCCTCCATCTACAAATGAGATGCTTTCTTTGGATGGACATGTGGATGATCTTCATTCAGAACATGATTCTTTTACTCTTGACATTATTACACAATAGAAGGTTATTGAGTTGTCAACATCAAGATCTAATATATCCCAAATTCAAACAAGGACATCAGGTATGCAGATATCCAACATTATCTGCTCAAGGAAACAAGTCAGATAGAACAATATAATTTAGAGTTAGCAAAGAAGAAATTTGAAATAATGTCATCTATAGTGGTCATTTGTCAGAGCATGTTTACCGAACAAGACATCTTAGAATAGGAAAAATCAAAGCATGAAGGTACTACTTCCACAATACTGGGGGAAACTTCATCTCAAGCAAGTGTCAACATAGGGAGCATGAAGAATCCTTATGATGAAACTGATGCCAATACTACAACAAGTCACATCATGAATCTTCATCCACCCATCACCCCATCCATGAATTCGGACCAACATCAAAAGAAAGAATTGAATCAAAGTACGAAAAACATTATCAAATCAAAAAAAGCAAAGCATGATGGAAAAATCAAATACAAATGGATACCAAAGAATAAAATGAAAGATTATCCCTATCGAACTCCATTAGTCAAAGAAACTATGGGGAAAAATAAAAAGGGGAAAAGTATCCATCAAAGATGTCCACAAAAGTAAAAGTAGGTTTCTCAAGCAGAGTACAAGGTATATCAAGTAGTTGGTCCTAATTCCACACACACTTCCATATCCACCCATCATTGCTCATCTTCCCAAGTTTGGAGAGTCAAAGGTTCCAAATTGTCAACCAATCCATCTCTTATCCCTAAACACACTACATCCATGCCTCCATGCATGATATCTAGTTCTCACATTGACCATGTATTGGCAATGACCCTTCATCATAAGGATTCTGAAGGCACTCTATCGCGATGTGCGCACAGAGATAGAGTTAACCCCAATATCAATAAAGTAGATCAAGAATCCCAAAAGTTGCATTCAAGTGCACGTATCCTAGTAAAGTAACTTCTTCAAGTAGAATATCGATGGAACATTATGATAGGGGAATCTACATCAACATCACCTTGTGATTCGACATGAGCTTAAAATCTTTCAGAAAAATAAAAAAAATAAAAAATATGAAAATCCAAAAAAAATAAAAATCATGAAAATAGTAAACATAAAAATTGTCCTTTATTGAAAACCACTACGGTTGCACTTTGGGTAGGTACCATGATGAAAACCTAGCAAACAAGTGTCATGTGTAAGAATTGAGCATCTACATGCGCCAGTTCAGATGAAAGCATCTCATCCCATCCATAATAAAATCCAAAATTTCATCCCATCCGTAATAAATCCAGCATTCCATCCATTTTACCCATAATAAATCCATTCATCCATAAACCATTGATCCAATCGATTTTCATCTATTTGCATCCATCATCCAAGTTATCTTGATCTTGATGAAAGTTTGGGGCACACTTTGCACTTGCTTATGGTAAACATCTTTGGTGTGGGTCATTTTCATTGATCCTATCCTATGCAACGTTATTTGAGCCATGAATCATTATCCAAATAAGCATATTCTTTATCCAAACACCTTATCTTATCACAAGATTATCGTTGGCATCCTTGGCTTACTTACCATATCCATCCATCCACACACCTAGTCGAGCATCCATCCAATGGCATTCCATACATTGCTAGACATTGGGGGAAAATATTTGCATCTTGTTTCAAGAATAAATCTTGATCTATGTCCTCCAACTTATGTGGCTATTCAAACATTGGCAAACGTGAAATCAAATTGGTCAAGCATTTGTGATCCAAAATCCGAATCACTAGCCCATGGCATATTTTGATGAGAAGAAATTCCTTATCAAGCTTCATCTTCCATCGAACATTGATCCAAACAATCAATATTAGTTACATCTAACGCACCCTTCAAACGTCACATCAATCATTCAAACATTTTTTTTTTCAAACCAAGCTTCATCAATCATGATCAATCAAATCCAATCAAGAAATCATCAGGATATCCTTGTGTTGCTTAACACTATCCTTGCATTGTTGTGCATCCTCAACAATGTTATCATCATCAATCTTGATCAAATCATCATCAATCCATCATCATCTTGGGAATATCTTTCCCAATCCTTGTGTTTCTTAACACTATCCTTGCATTTTTGTGCATACTCAACAATATTATCATCATCAAATCCTGATTAATCAATCCTTGCATTGTTGTGCATCCTCAACAATGTTATCATCATCAAATCCTGATCAATCAATCCTTCCATTGTTGTGCATCCTCAACAATGTTATTGTCATCAATCTTGATCAATCAATCCTTGCATTTTTGTATATCCTCAACAATGTTATCATCATCATCAATCCATCGATTCGATCAGTCAACCTTAGCTTGGTCTTCAACAAAATACTAAATAGAGAACTAATATCATCACACATATCCATATCCAAATCGTCAAAATCATGTGAAAATCCAAAAACATCCAAAATATCAAAAAAGATAAAAAAATATTGGAATCCGAACTACGTCATCTCTAAGCTTAAACGTAGGCAAGGCTAATCTTTGATCAGCCCCCGAGACATCAAAATCACAAAAACATTCGAAAACATCGCAACCAAAACATTCAAAATAAAATAAAAATGCAAATCCAAAACATCTACAAATCTCAAAAAACCCCAAAACATTCGAAAATAAAAAATCAAAACATTTGTAAAATCTTGAAAACACCAAAAACAACCTCAAAACATTTCAAAATGTCAAAAACATCCAAATATTCAAAAAAATCCATTTGTCCCATCTCACTTGCACCTGCAATAATCAATCATCCATAATAAATTGATCATTACCTTCATCCTTTAGCAAAACAAACAGAAACAATCACAACAATCAGCAAAAGCAAACTTCAAATGTAAAATAAAAATTGAAACAACAAACCTTTAAATGGAAAATCAAACTCTTGATCACTTTCAAACATGTCAATAAACTTTATATCAAAAGCCTATCAATCAACTTATCTACCCATCATCATCCTATACAATGCATGTCCTAGGATATATCATTCTAACAATGGGCATCATTTTGAATATCACTTGGATTCTTATCCTATCAAAACAAAATCCCTTTGGCTAGAGGTATGAAGAACATTGGCTTGTTTGTGTACTTGATCTTTTCATTTTTGATTTATCTTATTGCGCTCATTCCAAGGACCTCTCGATGATATTCGAATGAAGCATTTAGAGAGATAGGAATGGGGCAACAATCATTATCTTATTTTCTATTGTGCTTTTTGGACGTTCTTGTAATATAACTTGGTGAATACTTGCTTTGTTAGGTACGTCCTAGCAAGGTTTTCGTATGTCAAGTGTGAACAAGAATACTCCTATCTGTTTGTTGAGTCAAAGTCCATCACACTAAGTACAATGCAATCCTAGTTCTTTATACCTTGATGCATCATATCTACAAGTGTTATCAGACATAAGGTAAGTAGTCCTTTTAAAGTCCCAATCCTTGATAAGCGAATCATCATGATTATCATCTATCATCATCATCGTCTCTCATAAAGTTGGCTTGTTGGATCCTCTTGTCATCATCTGATGTCTTCTTTTTCGCACTAACAACATGTCATGAATAATTAATCATCATCACCAGTGCATCCATCCTACATCTACAAACCATCAGCATCCTGCATATCATCTAACATGCATGTTCATCATCATAATATAGATCTGTTAGTCTAAGCATCTCATAAATCATATATTTGGATAATCAGAGCATATCGCATCATTCATCTCATCCATCTCACATCATATCATCATTTGAGTCGTTTAAGATAATATAGATTTGTTATTCTAAGCATCCTAAAATCATCTCATTTGCATCATCATCCATAACCATCCATTTTGAACCTCTTTATCATGAGATCGACCCTCAAATTGAATCTTTTTGCTCGATCTCTCAAGGGGGCAATGTACTGATGTACTTCTTTCCATTAGGGCATTTGAAAAATTCATAAATTTTTTGAATTTTGATCATGGGAAGTTTATTCTTTGAACCAACACAGCAAGTACATTGCTTCAAAGAGGGGCAAAATGTAGACATGCAAAATTGGCATAATGTATTCGATTAGGTCATATTCATCCATTCAGCAAATAAATCAATTTTATTTATCAATCTCCTAAAGTCATCAGTTTAAATTAATTAAATCAACTTGATCCTATCACCCACCTTTTAATTAAATAAATCAATCCTTTTATTTAATTAAATATAAAATCACCTTCTATCCCTTTTTTATTTAAATAAATAAAAATATTCAAGTCAAATGGGTCAAATCATCTAATCATCATATGAACTAATCTAATCCTAATTAAATCTAATCTAATGCATATCACATCCTCTAGCTTTTCCCACTTGCACCAATAAATCATTTTATTTATTTATTAAAATCAGCATTTTCACTCAACATGGCATCTTCCCTCAAATTTGAATTCAAAAGCAAGTTGAAAGGTACATCCAAAAAAGAATTTATGAGCTCTTACATGGCTCTTACATGTCCCCTTGCACAAGTCAAACTCAACATTTACTCTCAAATTCAAATTTGAAATCTCCCTCTCTTTGGAACATTGACCAAAATGTGCTCATTCCTCATCCTATCACAAGTTGACAAGTGGCCTCTTTTAATTGGCTTGTTTTTTATCCCACATTACTCTCTCATAAACATTCTTTCAACTTGAGAATATTTAAATAGAGGCTTCATCCTTCAAAAAATCCTCCACAACTCCACAAATCCTATGCAAAGTCACTCTCCTCATTTGAGAACTGATTTTTCCCATCTTACTCCATCATCATCATTGGCATTATATCATTTAGCTTATCTTAGCAAGGGTTAGGAAAGGGCTATTTTCCACAATAGCACCAATCCACTATGGGATAGGGTTTGGTCATGATTTTATGTGCTTGCATTTAATTATCTTTGTTCTATTTAGCTTGCATATTTTAGTATGATCAATTATTTCATAGGGATGCTCTATCTTATGTGCTTGATTCAACTAACAACTCATGTTTGTTTTTTTTTTAGCCAAAATGCAGATTTAGCATCCACATTATTTAATTTAGAGAGGGATAGAGGAGAAAGGTAATGTAAGTAATAAAATTAATTAATTACTTTAGAACATTAGAATAATTAGGGATAAATTGATAAAATTTGTTAAATAATTGCAATTTTATTTATTCAACACACATAGAAGGGGATTAGATGAAGTGATGAGATTAAACTAACCAAATTATAGTGTTCAATTTTAGGTGTCTATAATTACAATACACTTAGAGAGCCTTGATGAACACCTCTAAAACGTCAAGCCTCTGCATTACATCCTCTATATGACCAAGCATATGTCCACACATCCAATTTCATGCTTCACATGTACACTCCTTAGAATAAGACTCAATACATTGAAAAACCAAGCCAAAATCCTAGCTAGCCAACCTTAAACCTCTAGCCATGTTCTTTCTTCTATAGACATTACCTCACATAAATACAACCAAGTGGTAAGATAAAACCATGTGATCAAAACCATGATTCCATAAAATCATTGACCCAACATTTACTTTTCATTACAAACATTAAATAATTTCCCCATGTGCAATACACATAAATTATCCCACCTAATGTAACATATATGTTTACATGTGGCCCAAAATAAATATTTAATGTCGATAACTTTGTCTCCTAGATCTACCTCAAATAAATAATTATTTAATTACATAATTAAATTATCCAATTTTATACATGTTTTACAACACCCAATCCTAACACTATGATCAAAATCTTTGAGATGATAGGAAATGTATGATATATAACTTGTGTACCATCATCAATTGTCACCATTCACAATTTCACACTATGTTTAAATCCCCTTTAAGTTATAGGACATAATTAAGAACTTAATTTCCTAAGTTATGTATTCCACAAATTATTTTAAAATACTTTCTCATAATTTGCAAGAATTAAATTAATTCTCTCATTTAATACTTTTCCATCAACTCCTTAATCTTTGAAAAATAGGCCCAAGACACTAGTACCTAGGGTGCCTATTTCCCCCTATTTTGGCTTCAAATTCAAATATACGGATTTCAACATTTTATTATTTAACTTTCAAATATCTAAATTCAGTTTTGGGTAAGTGCACCAAGATGGTTCCCAAAAAAGGGGCTTAAGTGGCCACTTTTTTTCTAAAATCAGGAAATACTTACCTTGGATGTAAAATTGAGGATAGCTACACTCAAAATTTTTAGATGGAACGAAAACAAGGATCCCAGTGCTCTGAGTCTACTTTCTAAACTATTAATTTATTTTGAAAATGGTTGAGATTAAGGGGTTCAAAAGAGGGACACACACAAATTGCTATTATTTCTGTCAGAAAAACATAACATAGCAACTCTTGTGTGACCCGAGCACGGTGGAATTTTTTGTAGTATTTTTAAAATCGCTCTGGTCAAAAGTTAGATAACAGTATGTAGTAAGGACTGGATTTTTTCTGATAATTTTTTAATGAATATTTGATTTTTTATTAATTTTCTAAGTGGGCACTTCCTAAAAAGCAGAATTTTGGCCGTGCTCCTAAATTTTTTGAAAGTAATAGCTTTTTATTTTTTATTTTTTTAAATTTGTGGAATGGAGTCTAGTTTCTAAAAATGTAATTTATTTCAAATTTTGATGAACGGTTAATTTATAGCAAAAAAAATACCAAACACTGCTTTTTGAAGAAAAACGGACATACAAACAAAAGAAATTATGGATGAAAGGCTTAACGTTGTTAGAAAGTGAAAAAAATTACATCTTGGAAAGCTAATAAAGAACCTAACATTACCCATGTGTTTGATTTTCTTGATATTGAACCAGATGCAATCTTGATGGTGAGCACGAACCCGATTATGTCAAAATTTGTTGAATTTGGAAAAAACATGTCTCTGGTCTTTGGGAATGCCCTCCAAGCCTCTCTCG
>VDFB02320347.1:86860-173041 GCA_007258455.2 Sequoia sempervirens | reverse complement strand
TAAATATTCAGTGGAGAACTATGGAAAGATGAAAATATTAAAATATGAATATTTCATTAAAACCCTATTTTCAAGGGAATCGCACTTTTCATGTATTTGAGGGTTTGCCTTGGGAATTGAGCCCATTTTATGTGATTATTGAGTTTTGAAAACTGATCAATTTTGGTCTGAGCCTGAGACTTAGGGTTTCATGTTCGTTTGCCTTGGGGAACGAGCCATCTCCAACGGAAAGCAATTCAGAGAGTGTGGAATACCACTTGATTTATTGCCACAGAGGTTTTCTTACATCAGAGGAAACTACAGAGCTTCAGAAGAATTAATATTGTTACAGTTCATCAGTGCTTTGCATTCAGAGATCATCCAATAACCTGGGCGCACCATATTCAGAGACATTGCTATTGTTTTGAGTGAAGTCCGTACAGTAATAAATGCAGATCTGACAGGCCGTACCTTTCTGTCAGGGCCGTACCTCTGTCATTTGGGCCGTACTCACCAGCTTGAAGGAAACGCCTTGTGCTGAGGGTTCCAGTTTGCATTAGGGAAGGCGCCAATACCACTGGATCATTTTGTGCATGTCAGACGGAAGGAGAAAGGGATAACTCAACTCAGCCGTACAAATCTGTACCTTTGCTGCAGCAAATTCCAGGTTTTTAAAACATTGAAAATCCTTCATTTAATTCGTTATATGCTTCTGGGTATTATTGTAATCACTTGAAAAGTTGAATAAAGGATACTGGCGTAGTTATTATTGTATTTCCAGAGATCTTTGATTTTTAGTGAATTTATTAGCATTTATTGTCAAAATCGTACCTTCTCATTATTGCTTCAAAAACACAAAAAAATCTCAAAACCTAAAAACGTCAGAAAAAACTTGAAATATCAGTCAGAGCGGTAACAGGGGGAAACCAGGGGTTTCTACGTTGGATAATGTGTTTGTCCCTATCCAAACTTGTTGTATGGCCTCAGATAGAAATGTTAGTCCCTATCCTTGGTTCCATGAGTAGATGTGTTTGTCCCTAGGATAAAATTCCAGTATGGCTAATCCTATTGAAGAATCATTGTTAGGCAAGTTCCACTTTTGTTGTCACAAGTAGATGTGTATATCCTTGCTCTTCCCTTGTGTTTTTGATGAATTATTGAACATCTTCATCAAGTGTTGTTAGTCCACCTAACCCCATTTGGAGAATGATGTAATAATGGGGAGTGTTAGGAATATTATATCATTCTTGTAGGTTTTCTAGTGTGTCTTAAGGATATGTACAATAATGTTTGTTAAGTTGTGTATTTCAGTGAGTGTTTGTTAAAAGTAACTATAGGAGCTCTCCTATAATATAGGAGATACAAATCCTATAAATCAGCATTATGCATTATTGAACTAGAGATGAGGAATAGAATCGTAGTATATTAGAAATTCTTTGATAAATGAAAGCAAAGTGATTCTCACAAACCATTATTCATACCTGATGGTCAACAACTTTTGCACTTCCTGTACAAAAACCTCCAATTGTTGCCAAAGCATACCCCATACCAGCAGTTATAATATCAACTTTTTCAACCTGCAAGTGCACTAGAATTGATAGCTATGTCCATTTGCAAAACCATTGAATAAAACAACAATTTGTAGGGATGAATTCATTGGTGGATTTCAGAATATACCGGAATTCCATAATGTTCGGTGATACCTCTACCAGTTTTACCCAATACACCAAATGAGTTACTTTCATCTACCAATACCCTGAACTTATACTTTTCTTTCAATTTTATAATTTTATCCAAGGGTGCCATCTGACCTGAATTCTGCAATAATAGCAATTACACAAATTTATATTTTGGCATCAGTAATGAGAAGAGTGACTGTCTAACAAGCTAAATTGAGAAGCAAACTATTCATGCCAATATAGACAAATGTAATTAAGCTGATCTGTGTCCATCAGGCCATAGTAAAAAGAATTAAAGAAGAAAGAAAATTATATTAATATCCACAGGTTAGCAAAGGTCAAAGGGACTCAAAAGTACAGTAACAGAGATAACATTAAGGAACAACAAAAACCTACTGTTAGCAATATGAATAAACCAAAAGTGCACTAACAAAAGAGCCTAGCTCAGAAGGAGGTGAACTCAGAGTGGGTAAATACTAAATACTAAGTACAAAAATAGTGGAACTTGTTTAAAGGCTACGGCAAATGACAGAAAAGTATGTTGATGGTCTAAGAACCAATATATTTTTCAAAGTTGAATGATCTAATATCAATCACAAAATTTTAAAAGAAATCCACTAATAGCCAGACTGTCAGCCCCAAACAAGGAGATGAAAAGGCTTCTGTATAGGATTGACAATGATACAAACTGTAAAGCATTCCATAGTCCATAGTTTTAAATACAGGAAGACAGTTCAGTTACATTGGATTATACATCAAAGAAAGAAATAAATGGAATTGGAAGGACTAATAAAACATGGGTAAATATATGAGAACAAAAATGTGTCTCAAGCAAAAGAAACAAAAGTTACAGACTACATGAAGCTTGACATGCAAAGCCAAGTCAATTCAGAGGTGGCTTTGTACTTCCTGTTGATTGTCCTTAGACTCGCCCACTCTACAGAGGCAATGGTTAGACAAATAGGAATCGGGGTTAGAAAAGGTGGTGTCCCAAGAATGGCAGTTCCCACAAGATATGCCGATGGTGGTAGGAGCAGAATTTAGAGGGGTGGCATCTATGGCATCCATGTCAGCGCTGGAAAGAAGATTAATGAGAATCACATGTAATCTACAGGCAATCTAGGAGGTGTTGGAGACTACAGATCTAGTGATAGCGGTTGAGAAAGGTGGGGACATACTCATAGAGTTGAGCACTCCCATCATCCCCCACAATCCTTTCACTGATCAGGCCCGACATGAGCAAGCTCTAAATGCCACACTCTTCCTCCTCGGGTTCAGTGTCAGCAAAGACATCTAGGACATATAGCTTCTTGCAACTGAAGATTGTATAGGTTTCATGGGTACTCTTATTATGGTTTTTGTATCCAGTTTTAGGGTCAGGGATAAATAGTTTTAATAGTTTTAACAATGTACTCAGAAAAACTTCTCCACAAGTTTGCAATGGACGATCAACCTCTAGTAACCTAGTTATTTTTGTAAAAAAATCACTTTATGAATATAAGGGTAGGGGTCCTCTCCCCTCTTACTGATTAAAAAAATTAAAATTTTGTAAAATTTGGGGGAAGTTGTAGGGGTTAATGCCAAGTAAAATTTGCAATTTTGATCAATGATTTAAAACTAGACACACAATTTTATGCTACAAATTGTGAACATATTTCTGACTTAGAACCGGGACATTATAAAGCATGTGGCTAACCAGCAAACTAAACAACAATACCACAAAGAAGTGCAGATTAAGAAAACAAGAATATAATGAGCAATCAATTAATGATAAAATTCCAATATGTTACCAAGGATACCTGATAAATGGATTCAACTACAATGAAGCGTCGATTCAGCACTTTTTTGACCTGTTTATCTTGTAAGAAGGCCTCCTCTAAGATCTCTTCTAAAGCTCCCATATCATTATGCTTGAAAAGTTTTACAGTGCTTCTTGAAAGGAGTAGCCCATTTTGAATTCCCCAGTGTACACCTTCATCACTGTAAACAATTTTACCAGTACAAACATTCACAATGAAAATCCCTATCGCATATATGTTTTAGTTTTTAATAAATAAAATCCAATCATTTTTAATAAATAAATTCCAAGAGATCTGAATATACTTGAGATTATTTGAAAGTCTGCATTCATAAAATCGTTAAGTAACCCATGTCATACATTTTTCAATCGAGAAGAACATCCTAAACTTGGATATTTTTTAGAGATAACTGCAACTGTTTATTGAAAAATGCCTACAGTCATATGTAATGAGCCTTGCTCAAACTGATCGAAATTTGCCCCAATTTGCAGCCTTGTAATTTTGTCAAACAGTTTGAATGCAAACTTTAAGCTTGCCAGTCTGAGATTACAGTCTGATGGTATGCTTGAAAAGTATTGATGAAATGCTTATAATGCTCATGAGTCAATGCTACAATGTTTAAATTATCATCTAGATGCATCAATGAATTATTTCCGTCTTCTTCAATGCTCATATATGACTTCTAAATGCAAACTGATCATCTACAGCCAATGGCATTGTAACAAACAGTTGGTAAACAAATTCTGTCCCTGCTGCTTGTACTGGCTTTGGCGTTTGGTCTTTTGATTGATGTTGAATGATTCTGAAATGACTTGAAAAAGTTGATCTAAATGACTAATTTTGAGGAGTATGCAACACTAAATCTAGATGCAACCTTCCAATGAATGTAAAAGACTGAAAATGATGATGCAAATGTAGCTACAGCATTAAAGGCATTTCTACAAACATTTATCATGCATTCTAGGACCGGAATATTCTTCTACAGCATATAGGAATTAAATCAAACATTTGATATGCAAACCTACAATGAAAATGATTGCCTTCCAGCTTGTGACATTAAGTCAAACAATTGTCATGAAACTATTATAATGACAACTTAGCAAATACAAGACTTGCAACTTATGACTCCTTGTTTCAATTCAAATGCAATTACATTACTCCAATTTATGACAGCAGATTACATTGCTCAAATGCTGTTTTAGACAGCGAATGATTAGTCATGTACATATGACTCTCAAAGCAAATAGAAAGAACCCGATAAACTGACGCAGCAACCCAGAATTCCTTCGATTCCGTTTAAGAACTGTATATAACCTCTTCAAAATGTAGTGCCTATCTTCTAGAAGGCCCAACGATCAAGCATGAATTTATTGGGATTTTAATCTGCCCTCCTTGATGAAATCGTACCATGCAAAGTCTGCCCTGTAGTAATGGAAAGTCACAGACTGACCCAGCAACAACTTCTGATTTTTAATTGTATTCAATATGAAATCAGCCCAGCAAGATGGCAATACGTTCCTTCTTGATTAAATCGACTTCTTCCTAGCCGCAAATCAATTGCTTGGAGCTGTAGATGGTTCTATGCAAAACTGGGTATGTCTTGCTCTGAATCGAATTCTCCTTAGATCAAAAATCTCCAATATCTCCAATCATACTTTAGCAAAATTGGCCCTAGGCCATTAATTTTGCTCAATAAAACAATCAACCCAGCAATACCTCAGCTGCTGTGATGACTCCAAACCCTTATTCTAAAAAGTACAATAATACATCAGCTGTTGTACTCAAATATATCTCACAATGAAGCACAATAGAAAGTTTGAAGTAACTTTCTCCTAGTTGCAATAATTCAAGTGATATTTCACACCCTCAAAATTGCTATCAATAGGAAGTTTTCGTTTCCTATGACAAAGAAGCAATCTGCAGAAACCCTAGGCTCCACAAGATGATACAACAACAACAACATCAAATCTGCCTGATGAAAATGAAGCCCATGATGTCTATTTATTCTTTTTCTCCAATTTCTCCAGAAGCTTCTAGAATATTATTTTATATTTAATAAGTGACTTAATAATATATAATTCAAGTCACTTTATTAAATTAATTAAATATAAGGTCACCTTATAATATTGATTTAATTGATAACCTTCTAAATAATTAACTTAATAATACTTTTAATTTAATTAAAATAACTAATTAGTCATCCTCATAAAATAATCATTATTTTGGACAACTTAATTAATTAAATTAATTAAATCAAACTACCTCCAAAACGGGGACATTACAGTCCACCCCTCTTGAAATTGCTTGTCCTCGAGCAATTCACCACCTGGATCCCACAAGAAGAACTGGATAATGTCCCTGTCATCACCAAACAGCTCCTGTAACACCAGCACTCGCACAATCTGCTGAATCAACTCATTCCCAAAATTGTGATGGCGAATCTGATGCAACTACACGATTGGAAAGCCACTACCTATTGCTTCCCGTTGTGCTACTTTGATACCCCCTATCTCCAATATGCTCCAAGTCTCTAAGTAATCATCAGAAGAGAACAAAGTAGAGGACTCACCCAGTTTGGACTTGTCACTAGAAGATGGAAATGTGTCATACCAGAGTGGACCTGCATACCTCATGTTTAACCCACCTCTTTGCGCCAACAATGACATAGTCAAGTCCTGAACATGTGGGCTGAAATCAAACTGGTGAGCACACCTCAAGATGCAATCGAGGTGAAACTCTCCTGACTGTGCTAATGGAATACCCGAATGATCAGGTGTATTCCATCCAATATTGCAAGTCCTAGGAGGAATCATCTCCTTCTAATTCAACTGACCAATGTCAACCTCCAAAGTACCGAAGAAGATACTGTTACTCAAAACTCCACTAGCACCTGAATCCGCCGCCGACACTGATGTGTCTACACCACCACCTGACACTGCATCTGTATCCTGAGTGTGAACACCGGGTGAACTCATACTGCTATCATCCGCAAGTGTCCTGGCTGCCCGGAAGGAATGCTCTGAATCCTCAAGTGCTAACTGAGTGCTCACCAAAGAATCCCTGGTGACCATAAGCTCCTGAGAAAGCATATCAACTTCCTCCTCTTTCCTCATCAAGGCATCTAAATAGATCCCAACAAGGTTAAGAAGGTGGTCACGGTCTGAAAGAAGGTGTAAGTAACTTGATTTCATCACTCCCATGCCTTCTTTGATCTCCTGCAAGCTATCATGAGAAGACTCTGCCACAACTCCCTTTTGTCTTCTCTCAAGCTGAACCGCCCAAAGGTGATTTTCAATCATCTTATGCATCCTGTCATGATGAGATAAGGCTGCCATGACCCCATCCTCATTCACCTTTAGCTGGTTCCTCAAACTGTGTAGACCATGCGGAGTATCTCTAGCTTCAACCTCGCATGAAGAAGCCTCTAATTGTGCCTGATATTCTTTTTCCACAAAGTCTTGAATGCTCTCATGCTGATTTGCAAGTAGGTCAGCACCAATTCCATCTATCAATTCAACAGTGTCCTGAATAGGTTTTTGAAAACGAGAGGACTCATGCTGCTTCTTGTCCTCATCATCATCTTGCTCAATTGAAACATCGGATGATTGCATGCTATCCTCTTGAAAAGAAGATGAAACCATAGGTGAAGTATCATTATCCTTACATTGTTCAACCAAACTTCTTAACAACTCATGTGCCATGGGTGACACATCTTGCTCACCGTTCCAGACAGCCCATAGGTCATTTGTCACAAGCTTAGAAACAACATCATCCCCATACAAAATTGAAGACATGATGGAATGCATTGAAGTAAACATGCTACTAGGATGAACCTCATAAATAACACTCCAAAATACATGAAACACTTGGCGAATAGTATCAACACAATCCATGGATAACATAATATTTTCAAAACTGAATTTTGCAAATGTTTCAAGTAGTTTTACCCTCTTAGCAAAATAAGGGTTCTTGATGTCGTCCAAGCTTTTAAAACTTGCCACCATGATCTGTAGTACTTCTTTCATAATATGGCTGTCATAAGGATCAAGAGGAGCTGTTATCCTCATAATTTCACTGATGCATGAGATAGTTGCAAGTTTAATCACTTCATCATGATGTTCCATAAATTGTGGCTTAAGCAAAGAACTTACCAACGGAGTTATAGCAAGTTCCATTGTTTGAGATGGATCTTATCCAACCTTGCATAAACAAGCCTTTGCCTCCTCCAAAGTACTTAGAAGAACCTCCTTTTGCTAAGATGGATGATCTAATTTATTTCCTGTCTTGTAAATCCTTTCTTCCAAATCTCTTTCACTTGTTGAAGCCATGCTTGTAACTGAAACTTCTGATCTGCAGCTGAAACTCTCCCAACAGGATGGCAGGATAATGGCTCTGATACCACTGTAATGAGTCTTGCTCAAACTGATCGAAATTTGCCCCAATTTGCAGCTTTGTAATTTTGTCAAACAATTTGAATGCAAACTTTAAGCTTGCCGGTCTGAGATTACGGTCTGATGGTATGCTTGAAAAGTATTGATGAAATGCTTATAATGCTCATGAGTCAATGCTACAATGTTTAAATTATCATCTAGATGCATCAATGAATTATTTTCGTCTTCTTCAATGCTCATATATGACTTCTAAATGCAAACTGATCATCTACAGCCAACTGGTTGTAACAAACAGTTGGTAAACAAATTCTGTCCCTGCTGCTTGTACTGGCTTTGGCATTTGGTCTTTTGATTGATGTTGAATGATTCTGAAATGACTTGCAAGAGTTGATCTAAATGACTAATTTTGAGGAGTATGCAACACTAAATCTAGATGCAACCTTCCAATGAATGTAAAAGACTGAAAATGATGATGCAAATGTAGCTACAGCATTAAAGGCATTTCTACAAACATTTATCATGCATTCTAGGACTGGAATATTCTTCTACAGCATATAGGAATTAAATCAAACATTTGATATGCAAATCTATAATAAAAATGATTGCCTTCCAGCTTGTGACATTAAGTCAAACAATTGTCATGAAACTATTATAATGACAACTTAGCAAATACAAGACTTGCAACTTATGACTCCTTGTTTCAATTCAAATACAATTACATTACTCCAATTTATGACAGCAGATTACATTGCTCAAATGCTGTTTTAGACAGCGAATGATTAGTCATGTACATATGACTCTCAAAGCAAATAGAAAGAACCTGATAAACTGACGCAGTAACCCAAAATTCCTTCGATTTCCTTTAAGAGTTGTATATAACCTCTTCAAAATGCAGCGCCTATCTTCTAGAAGGCCCAACAATCAAGCATGAATTTATTGGGATTTTAATCTGCCCTCACTGATGAAATCGTACTATGCAAAGTCTACCCTATAGTAATGGAAAGTCACAGACAGACCCAGCAACAACTTCTGATTTTTAATTGTCTTCAATATGAAATCGTCCCAGCAAGATGGCAATACGTTCCTTCCTGATTAAATCGACTTCTTCCCAGCTGCAAATCGATTGCTTGGAGCTGTAGATGGTTCTATGCAAAACTGGGTATGTCTTGCTCTGAATCGAATTCTCCTTAGATAAAAAATTTCCAATATTTCCAATCGTACTTTAGCAAAATTGGCCCTAGGCCATTAATTTTGCTCAATAAAACAATCAACCCAACAATACCTCAACTGCTGTGATGACTCCAAACTCTTATTCTAAAAAGTACAATAATACATCAGCTATTGTACTCAAATATATCTCACAATGAAGCACAATAGAAAGTTTGAAGTAACTTTCTCCCAGTTGCAATAATTCAAGTGATATTTCACACCCTCAAAATTGCTATCAATAGGAAGTTTTTGTTTCCTATGACAAAGAAGCAATCTGCAAAAACCCTAGGCTCCACAAGATGATACAACAACAACAACAACATCAAATCTGCCTAATGAGAATGAAGCCCATGATGTCTATTTATTCTTTTTCTCCAATTCTCCAGAAGCTTCTAGAATATTATTTTATATTTTAATAAGTGACTTAATAATATATTTTAAAATTCAAGTCACTTTATTAAATTAATTAAATATAAGTTCACCTTATAATATTGATTTAATTGTTAACCTTATAAATAATTAACTTAATACTACTTTTAATTTAATTAAAATAACTAATTAGTCATCCTCATAAAATAATCATTATTTTGGACAACTTAATTAATTAAATTAATTAAATCAAACTACCTCCAAAACGGGGACATTACATCATAAAATTGTAAGGAGGAATGTTAGGCACATGTGTCTGAAATAGATTGCATGATCTAAACATACCAGTGACAAGAAGTAATAGGAATAATAGCTTTCTAAGGCAATGGTTCCATCCTAATATTTTCATCTCCTTATCAATGTATCATTCATCTAATTTTGGAGATTTGAGGATAAAGAGAAAGATTTTCACCATGAAAAGATATAAGATTCTGACATGCCTAGAAAATGGTTTAAAGGTAGCATTGAATATAGAAAAACTCACGCAATAATTAGATCACCCCGCTTGCAAAATGCTGGAATTGTACTGGCTGTAGTTAAAAGACCATTCGAGTAGAGAATTGAATCTGGAGTCCCCAAAAACTTTGAAATTCTGGCCTCGCAATCAAGATGAACATCTGCCAACAATTCCAGCAAAAAATTTAATACATTAAGCAAAAAAAAAAAATACTATCCATACCCAACTCTGTCTAGACATATATGAAGCAAATGCAAGAGATGATGTATGAATATAACCATTCAAATGATTGTTATCAAGAATCAAAAGCACAATACAGTAGTACAAATGAGCAACAAGTACCAAATGGTCAATTTATTTGGACATGATGTTTTCTGTCAAGATTAGGTTTACAAAACTTCTTAGCACAAAAACATAGATGAAAAAAATAAATTATAAAAACAGTGCTAAATAAATAATTATATACACATACCAATAGACTAATATCAATAATAAATTTCTATGAGAATAGTTTTGAGCTCTTTTTAGGGCTCAAACATGTTCATAAAATGATTCCAAATGTAACCTTATCTGAATATAACATAGTCAAACGATAATGTTAAATATGCACCACATAATGTTATAAATTGTAGCCTAGCATGATAAGGTTTTTATACTAATTGAAATTATTAAAAGTTATGTTGATCATATTTCCCATTGGTGTTATCCACACTTGATTATATCTCATTTTTTTGTGATTCAATAAAAGGCTGAAAAGTTAATCTAGTTATTAAAGAATAAATATTGCAGTAAATCAGAGTTGTGATCTCCTTCTCACCAAAAGTCCCAAAGAGGAAACGAGCACCACAAGTTCCCACGCCATATTTTTTAATGGATGCATTACATGCCTCCTGAAAAAGAATATTATTAGTCAGTTGAATCTCATTTTGCAATACAGAGATAGTAACTTCTAGAATAAACAACCAGAAGAAAAGGTAGAGTCTTTTGTTGTTCACTCACTGTTATCTTCTCATTCCCTATTAGTCCAAGATAGTTTGCTGAAGCCAAATTGATAACTTCTTTTCCACTTACTATGGTATGTGGACCTGCCGCACTACATCATACAAAAAGGTTTACAAACAATTCTGGTTAGATGAAGTACTGCAGCAGTCATTACAAAATTAGTTGCTTAATCAAAAAACCTGGCCTCTTCTTTAATTAAAGTGAAATCCTGTCCAGATGATTTTACAACTCTTACAGGAAAAATTATTTTATCTATGTTCAGATTTTAGAAACTTGATGATTAAAGATTAAATGTAAACTAGTAGCGAGGTCTGATAACTTGAGAACAATGGCCTGCTGCCAAATGGAGCATCTACTCTTAAGTATATGTAGTTTATAAACAAGATGTAATGATGAATATTTGGTTTTTATAATATTGTAATAAAAGTATTTGTTATCTATTTTGAAGGAGATAAAGAATGTGTTATCTAGTTGATTGATAAGGAATGTGTTATTTAAAATTTAGATAAGTGAATCCTCCCCCTCCTCCCCTTCCCCCTAATTCCCGCTACCTTAAAATAGTAGGGGGGCGCGGTTGGGATCTAGAATATGCCTGCCCCTACTATTCTAGGGTGGAGGATAGATAGTGAGGGGGGAATGGCATGTTACGTATAGAATCTGTAAACTAGCAGGGTGCCCGTGTTAGAAATATGCGATTCGCCCTCTCGACTTGGAAAAGGAAGCCCTTCAGTGGTATCAATGGTTGGATTGGATTCATTCATTCTCATCTGGTCAATATTTCACAAGGAAGCCCTAATTGTCTTTGGCCCTAGTATCCACCTAGTACCTATGATGGTGCTGTTTGTGCCCTTAATAAATTATACCAAACACATTCTGTCAAGGAATATTAGAGTGAGTTTGAAAAAATGGCCAACTAGACACATGACTTGAAGGAATCAATTTTTGCAATTGTTTCATCAGTGCTCTCAAAGAGGAGTTATAGGTTGAGGTTTTCACATTTACACTAGATTCCTATTGTGATTCTCTAGCCTTGGTATAGTGCCAAAAGACAAATTGGCAACCCAACAAAAACTAGCCAGCTCCTCCTCATCTTTTCAAACTAAAAAGGAATCATCAAATAAAGGAACTAAGGCCCCCCACAATTCACATACTCTCTCAAGAAAAGATAGCAAAGAAAAAGGCAAAGGGACTTGTTGTGACCTTTTTCACACATCGCCCCATTACAAATGGGGACCCCCCCT
This sequence comes from Sequoia sempervirens, assembly GCA_007258455.2. NCBI lineage: Eukaryota > Viridiplantae > Streptophyta > Pinopsida > Cupressales > Cupressaceae > Sequoia > Sequoia sempervirens. The sequence goes on along the minus strand of VDFB02320347.1, from coordinate 160,855 downwards.
AATTTTTGTGTTGTTTCGAACTTTTGGCTTGATTTTAGTTTGTTGTCTCTCTTTTCTGATGTCTGCCTTTCCGGGATTTCCCCGCCATTGAGCTTAAACGTGAAATTTTGGCCAAGTCTGAAAATTAGGGTTTCATCTTTCCTGGTCAGTCCAAGGTCGAACGAAGTGAATAAATTGAAAATAGAGCCTAACATTGTTGTCAGTATGCTCCCAGCAAGCTCTCAGCTAAGTTTCATCGAATTCCGAGTACTTACTATTTTTAGTAAGTATGCAATTACAGGCAATCAGTCAGCATTTTTTGAAATTCCGACAGTCACACGGCATTCAGGGCACATCAGGCTGCTCGCGTGCAAAATTTGAGCGAAAACAGGCAACTTACTATTTTTAGCAGTCCAGCTTCCGGAGCAAATTTCAGGGCTTAGATGAAGAGTTTTTCTTTGCATGTCTGGATATTCCTTCTGGGTTTTTCGAGACCTTCGCGACAGTATAACATGCAAAACGAGACGACAACTTTCAGAATTCAGCATTCCGAGGCTATTTTTAGGGTTTGCATGTCAGGGTTTCTTTTGCATGTCGGATGATTCCTTATGGGTTTTTCAAGAGCTTCGCAATGGTGTGACATGCAAATGGAGATAGTCACTCAGTAAGGAACTTACTATTTTTAGCAGATGCATCCTAGCAGCCGCCTCCCAGCAGTTCAGAATCATGAGTTGATCGCAATGCAGCAAAAACGAAGACAAACAGAGATCATTTGATATGCATGCAGAGCAAATTAGGGTTTCCAGCTTCGGGGCTTGAAAAGAAGGGCAAAAAGTCAAAATTTTCGAAAACCGGTGTAAACCACCGCGATCAGCATCCTTCAGGCTATCTGCTGGTAAAATTTGAAGACAAACGGAGCACTTACTATTTATAGTAAGTCAGGTGCATGCGTTGATGTCAGCAGGCAGGTCATGCGGTGAGGAGCGCCTCATTCAAATTTCAAGTTAATCGGAGCAGTGGAGCTATCAGAAGCAAGCAGTTGCTATTTATAGCAGATCACCTTCAAAAATGGGCTAAAAATAGCAGGCCAACTAAAAATGGCAGTGTTAACAGGTTGATGAAGTTGTGAGGATCCAGTGTTTGAAATTTCAAGTCATTCTGAGCTTCAGAGATGCAAGAATTAGAGGGCTTACTATAAATAGTAAGGCACGGGGAAGCTGGCAAAGACGAGAAAAATAGCTAAGTCTGGAACTTTATCCTTCACCACATAAAAAATGCGCCCAGCTTGCCTTCAGGTGTTTGAAAAAGTTTCTAAGGCATTGAAAATCCACCTGCCACCTCCAAATGCGCCATCCTTGAGGAGCTGCTAAAAAATTTCTAAGTCTGGAAGATATCCTCCTGCCTTGGCAAAATGCGCCCTGCCTGATGAGGAGGCAAGGTCTCATGCTTGAAAATTTCTAAGTGTTGATGTTCATCCTGCAGCTAGGAGAAAATGCGCCCAAAAGGAAATAAGTCAAAGAAGTCAACGAATTTCATCCTGCTCCTATAGCAAAATGCGCCCAGCTCAAGGTAGTGGCATGCAAAATTTTTCTAAGTATGAGTTTCATCCACCACATATGCTCAAATGCGCCCAGCTGAAAAGAGGTCAAAGTAGTCAACATTTTTCATCCTCCAACCTATGCTAAATGCGCCCATCCTTCTCAAGGGGTAAAATATGTTAAGTGTGATGTGCTTTCAAGAAATATTTTCTAAGAGAAGTGGATGAATTTTCTCACCACAGGAGGATGATTTGAAGTTGAAAAAAATTTTAAGGCAAAATTTTCAAGTGCTGAGTGATTCAAGAAATTTTCTAAGGCAAGGAAATTTTCCTTATGAGAAGTACGCCCAGGTTGAAATAGTGATGAAATTTCCTAGAGCACGAGCAAGTTGCCAGTGGAAAAGTCAATGAGTGCTTCGCGAGGTGGATAAAATATTTTCAAATCAGAGCAACAAGAGATGTTCACAGATGTGAAGAAATGGATTTAAAATTGTTGAAAATCATTTTTTCTAAGGTTCAAAATTTTAGAAAATTAAATGAACCCGTTCGTCGTGCGCCCATGAGTTCGACGCGTTCTGAAGGAAATTTTCTTCTGGGTATTGAAGATTATCGATGAGGAGTTGATTTTAAAGTCTTCCATGCTTCGCTGCGGCCTTCAGGATGAAGATTTTTGATGGGCACTGGATTGATGAGTTTTCCTAAGGGAAATTTGAAAATTTTCTAAGGCAAAATGAAGAAAATGTGTTTTCAAGGTGAAATTCTCCAGATGATGAATTTGAAAGGAACTGCCTAGGTGAATTTGCTCAAATTCTTCGTGAAGATAGTTTTCCTAAGCCAGGGATGAATGAGATCAAAATTGCGAACACCTCAGCTGGAAAAGTAAAGGGGAATACAGTTGAAGTCAAGATGTTGGAAAATCATGAAGAAAGCAAAGTTGAACGCTTGGAAGTTAGAGTGTGAAAATCAGGTAAGTTAAGATTATATTATGAAGTGTTCTAATGCTCTTCTCCTTGCTTGTTTTGCAAAAGGAACGTCGAGACCAAGCGATGATGACTTGAGATGATGATAAAGCAAATAGTCCAGGATGATAAATCATGAAGGAAGGAAAAGTTGCGAAAAATGGCTAAGTGTTGGGACTTAGTGACAAAGAAGGAGCATTTTCAAAACTCAAGATGGAGAAAAGAGTGGAAGTTCGAGCAAGGTTGAAGAACAAAGTCAAGAAGAAAATCAAGAGCAGTTGAACTCTAGATTCTATCAAATTTTATTTGAGGAGTCAATCTTAGAGACTCTTTTGCCCTCCTCCAAGCGATCAACAGAATTGGCTGAACGCAAAGATTGAGAACAGTGTGAACGCATTTCAAAGATGGAATCTTCTAGAAGGATGATGGACATTATGGCTCATTTATTACCCCACTCCTCTTGGTGGCGGTTTTTAGGGTGAATCTTGTTTAGGGCTGAGGTGGCACAATCTGGGCCATCCAGTCGACTGTAATCTGAGCCGTCCGTTGGACTTGGCCAACTATAAAAGGGGGAGTCCCCCTCATTTGTATCTCAGTAGACATTAGAAATTAGACATAAGAGTAGAAGTTAGAATAGAGAGACAAATTAGAAGTAGCTTAGTATAGATTGATAGTGTAGTTGAAGAAGAAGGAAAGTTTTCCTTTGAAAACTTTTGCAAGAAATTGTTGTGTAAAACTTTCATAATAAAAGATCTTTTCATTGATGGTGAAATTCATCTTTGTTATGGATAGCTAGCGAGGTTTCTTCATCCCTTCTACTTCAAGTAGCGTAATTCATTTTATGCAAGTAGATGTTAGCTGTGGAATGTGGTGTTTGATCTAAGCAAGCTTCGCTTATCCATACCACTAGCGGGCTCACTGATGGTGTGTTCGCCTTGTGTGGTCAACTGGAAACGTTGTGGGCCTAACTTCAATCACAATTTGAATGAGGGTATGCGTCGTTGTGATGGTATCTTCATGTCAAGTGGTGGTTTGAACATCTTTAGTCATCTCCCTTGAAGATTGCACCGACTCCGCGGAAGCTGTCTGATGCGAGGCAAAGCGAAGTCCGGTTGAAAGTTTGCTGAAGTTGAGCTCCATGTCCCACGCCATAGAATAGATTTAGACTCTCTAAACCCTACACCATTTCAATTCGGTACTTTCCGGTTAGAATAGGAAACCCGTGCTTCATTGATAAATTCTGTCGAATTGTGGAAACCCCTTCCTCTGCTGCTGAACAATTTCGTAAGTCCCCTTGAAATACCAGCAAATCACATCGAGCCAACTGAGCCTATTTGCACTAAAGGAACCTTGGAGTTGAATGCATGAACTTTCTTGCAATCTTAGCATGCTGGATACTTTGATCAAGAGAGAATAGGGTAGCCGTTGGCGACTTTATTCTGCGTTAGTGTGGTCACGAAAAACACATCAACAGGACTGAGTTTCAATTGTGATAAAAAATGGGAAAAGGGTCACAAATGTACTACGCAACACTTGTATCTCATTAATTCTAACATGGTACCTAGCGACTTTAAGGAATTTTCAAATGCAAAGGATGAGTTAGTTTCCCAAAACAACAATCCACTTTGAATGCTCACATTTCTATTCATGTTTTGGCTGGGTTCTCTTCTCCCCAAATGCTCAAGATCATTAGCAATATCAAAAGACAAAGGATAGTGGTTTGGATAGATGGCGGTAGCACTCTGTCATGTCCCCTTCTCAGTGACATCTCTCAGAGGACAGGATTGGCCTATCACACGACCCTCGTAGGCTGATTGTTTGGATAGAGGGTCACTTCGGAGCTTGGCTCAGCTTCAGTTTGCAGAGATTGATCAGTGGTCTTTCGTTCTGGCTCATTCGGAGGCTTTTTGCAGAATTGCTATTTTTAGCAGTTCTGAGGCGATGTGGGACCCCCTATTTTAGCAGTAGGGCTTTGGCGGCATCCGGAATCACTTCAGAGTTCGTCAGCATCAGACGGATCAGGAATCAGAGGAGTAATGAGGAAAATATTAATATTTAATTATATTGATTAAATATTAATTATTTAATGTTTATAATATAAAGTTATAATTTAAAATTATAACTTAAGTGATTGCCTTGAAGGGTGCGCCCATCATCAGAAGGGGGCCAAAAGTGACTATTAAAATATTATAAAATATTTAACGGAGACTATGGAGTAACTGAAAGATTAAAAGTTAAATATTTTATTAAAACCCTATTCTTGAGGAAATCGCACTTTTCAGCTTATTAGTGGATTTGCCTTGGTTTCTGAGCCATTATGTGATTATTGAGTTTTGAGACTGATCAAATTGATCTGAGCCTGAGACTTTAGGGTTTCGTGTTCGAATTCCTTGGGGAACGAGCCATCTCCAGCGGAAAGCAATTCAGAGAGTGTGCAATATCACTTGATCTATTGCCAGCAGAGGTTTTCTCATTCAGAGTAAACTACAGAGCTTCAGAGAAATCAATATCGTCAGAGATTCTTCAGTATTTGGTATCAGAGATCATCTATCACCTAGGGCGCATCATATTCTGAGATTTAGACATTGATTGAAGGAGGTCGTACAAACTTCAAGGCTGTTTCTGTTTGGCCGTACTTTCCTGTCAGGCCGTACCATCACAGAAACACGTGTTTATTCTTCTTGAGAGAAACGCCTCTCATACTTGCTTCAAACTTGCATCAAAAGAGGCGCCTACAGTGCTGGAGTCATATGCAGTCATCAGATAGCAGGAGAAGAGGATTATTTATTTCTGCCGTACAATTCTGTACCTTCAGCTGTAGCAGCAAATACCAGGTTTTTCTTCAATAAAAATATTGTTATTCTTTGATGCATGTTCCAGATCTTAATGTATTGTTGCCAGTTGAACAAATAAAAGCAACGCCTTCATTCTACAGTGTATTTTCTTTGCATATTGAAGATCTAGTATTTTTAGAGAATTTATTATTATTTCCTAGAATAGCCGTACTGTTCATTTATTGTCAAAAACCCAAAAATTGCAAAAAAAATCACAAAACTTCAAAAACCTTCAAAAAACGTCAGAAAATCAGTCAGAGGCAGAAAAAGGGGAAACTAGGGTTTCTACACACTCATAACTTTATTAAAAAAGGATTGCTTGACTAATGACAATGTTATGTCCATACCTACAATAATTTTCAAATTAAGTTCCCAATGGTAATACCATGTGTTGTGGGGGAAAGTGCCACAATGTTTAAGTTACAATGGGGGAATATCGGTTAACTACAAATATGTTTGCTCTTTCCTGAGGAGGTATATACTTGCTTTTGGGGTTTCAATGGTTACAAACCTTAGGCCCGATCACTTGTGAATATGTCCATCTTTGGCTTAGATTCCTGTAATGTCCCCTCCTTAGCCGGTTCCAGTTGCAGATTGGTTAGCCTATCATTTTGACCCTCGTAGTGTTGATGTGTTTTTCGTGACCGCACCAACGCAGAATAAAGTTGCCACCGGCTACCCTATTCTCTGTTGATCAAGGTATCCAGCACGCTAAGATTGCGAGAGAGTTCGTGCGTTCAACTCCAAGGTTCCTTCAGCGCGAATAGTCTCAGTTGGTTCGATGTGATTTGCTGGTATTTCAAGGGGACTTACTGTTTGCCTACGGAATGTAATTCAAGTACTACGTACTACTGGCAAACTAAGTCACGTGCAGAACATAGAACAGAATAATAGAATAGAAACTTTATTCATCATCAGGAATATTACCATGTACAATCACAGAGTATCAACAGTGCTTATCAGTATAACCATCGGCACATGACTCTTTCCCGACTACAGCAACTGACTACATATAACGTTCGGCGGTAGTTAGATAACCAACCGATACGACGTTTCATAACAACATTAACATTAATTGGGACTTGATTACCCGAAAGTACATGACATGTATTATTCTCACTAACTATTGTTTTATTAGCAATTGGCCGACTACGACCAAGGCCGACTATGGCCGACTACAACAAAGTAAAGATATACTACTTACATCATCCCCCCCTACAAAGTAGTCGTCTTCCAGACGACTGAAAATAAAAAATGCCAACTCCTCGTCCTTTTCGTGTAATTGATTCTCCCTCTGTGCTGAAAGTCGTTGTGCATCGGCCACCTGGGTATCATTCTCTATCAACTGACCCAATACTCTATCCCTTACTCTATCCCTTTCTGCTAACTTCTCGAGAGTTGTCACTCTCATTTGCTCGGCTGCCAACTGCTCTTGCAACTGTACTACATTGGTTGGCTGTATTGCAAATGGACAAATCCAATAAATTTGATGGGGGTCTGGGGGCAACGCCCCCAGCGGGGTCAAGGGGCAGCGCCCCTTGTGGGGGTCTGGAGGTAGCGCCCCCAGCGGGGTCAAGGGGCAGCGCCCCCAGCGCGCTCCCTGTCACGATACAGGGCGGGGTCGAGGGGCAGCGCCCCTGCCGCCAAGACCAATTTCACACTTCTGAAAAATACAAATTTTGCATTGTTTTTCTTTACTTTACTTTATCTCGATCGATGAATGGTACGACTTCTTGCTGCTTGCTACTTACGGCTTCTCTCTCTTGCTCTGTCCGTACGCCCTGAGGGATAAAAACTGCCGTACGACCTGATCTTGGAGATGCCGTACGACCAATGAGTTCTTAGTACACCGTACGATGTGAAGAATTGCTGAGTGTTCCTTAACCAAGATAAAAATCCGTACGACCCTTAAATTGCAATGCCGTACGACTTGGATAACTAGTGAAGTTCTTACAATATGCAGACTCTGTGAATGCCGTACGATGAAGTTCCCCTGTAAATGTCGTACGATTAAGATCTCTTTTAAATGTCGTACGATGTAAGGATGTCGTACGACCTTCTTGACCACCTCATGACTCCGTACGAATTGAGAAGATGCTAAATATTGTACGATGTAGATCTCTCCTAGATGCCGTACGACTTGCAAATAGTCTGGATGATGCCGTACGACTTGAGAATAGCCTGGATGCCGTACGACCTTGAGACACTGTGAATGTCGTACGATGTGATCGATGTGATTGAGGGTAATAGTCCGCCGTACTGTGAAAACTCTTGCGTACCTTATACCAGCTCTCCTGTAGGTCGATACATTTCTTCCTTGGAGTCGTTCTTCCCTTCTTTGGTTCCTTTTATGCTTTCGCCCTATTATTCCCAGTGTGTTATATGGTCGTACATCGTACTCCTTGGCCGAGCTTAGGCTACGTTGCACTTTAAGGTTTCCTCTTTTAATACTTCGCCGTGTTTTATCTCCCCTGGCGGCTTTTCCCCATAGGCGTACGATTTGCCTCATGGCCACGACTTTCATTTTAAATTTAATTTTAATTTCTCTTCCCTTGGTCGGCTTTGATTTTTCCATTTCTCTATTTCTTTTATTTTTTCGAACTCCATATAATACGTCTGTCTTTTTAATTCTTTTATTTTCGCCTTTTTGTATCTTTTCTCTTTTTTCAATCTCTTTTAATTCCCTCTCCTTATTATTCTCATCTTCTCTCTCCTCTCTCCATTTGTCCTGTTTTTCGTCATTTATTCTCCTACTCTCCATTTTTTGATGACTTTTTGCTTTTTTCTCTTCTATCTTTAATTTTTTCAATTTTTGTTTATTTTCTCTCTCATCTCCTTTCTCTTCTCTTTGCTTTTTTTCTAATTTTTTAATTTTTTCATACTTTTCATTTTTTAACTCCAACACAATTTTTTCATCTTGTACCTATTCGGATTTGTGGACTGGTGTATTGTCCAGTATTGATACTCTTTCTTTGTACTCTCCATTCTCGGCCGGAAATGTTTGGCTGGGCCTTCCCTGTTTCTCTTCTTCCTTGATTTCCCCGATTTGTAGCATGTTACACTCTCGGTGGAACACTTCATAGTCTTCCATCTGCCAATGAAATAAGCCATTCAGTGAGCTTATCTCGTCCTCCGAACAACTCTCGAGTTCAAGTACGCCTTCAGTGTTCAGTTCCATAGCTTTCCTTCCTTCGTCCACATCCGACTCACCTCCATCCGATTCAGATCCAGAGGAAGCCAATTCTTCGCTCACGGCCTGGTTCTTCAAGTCAATGATGTACTTTCGCCCGTTGTTCTCGATCGAGAGTGTGTTCCTCTTCCAATTATGATTTGCCTTCACGGATATCAGCCATCCTCTCCCAAGTAGTGCATCGTATGCTTTCCTTTGTAATGGGATGACGACAAAATTTAGCAAAAACTGTTGTGTGCCGATCGTCACCTTCTGCGCCATCAGTGTTCCCAACGGCTTGATACCATGTTGATCAGCGCCCACCAGTTGGAATGTCGGCGGCCAAAGTGTAGGCTTCCCGAGACTGTTCCATGTGTCTTCAGGTAGTACGTTGACTCCCGATCCTCCGTCGACGATAGTATTTGTCAAGATATTCCCTTTGATCTCCATATGCACAACCGCTGGCATCTTCCCGATGTTAAGTTCTTGGGACAGTTCGCCTTCGTGTGACCTTCCGCATTGCAGTTCGTACACCACAGTTCTCTAGCTTCTCTCGTATTCTCCTTGCCGGCCTTCAATTCTTTCATCATTCGCATCATATCTTTCCTGAGTGCTTGTACTGTTTTGGATTGACCGTTGCTATCGTCCGTACTCTCCTCGTCGTCTGTCTTCTTTTTCCCTTGGGAGGATGTTTTATTTTCACTTTCTATGTCCATTGCCCAATTGTATGCTTCGGCGTATGACGAAGGAGGTATGACTTTCATTTTCTTCCTTAATGATGGAAGCAAGCCCTCGATGAACCATCTTTCCTTCAACCCATCGGCCAGTTGTGCCTCCAATTTCCCCAATAAATCTTTGAGTCTTCGGTTGTAGGTCCGCACACTCTCGTGCTTTCCTTGCTTGGTATTGTATATCTCTACAACAATCTCGCTGTCATCTCAAAGAAGTTTGAACTCCTCCTGGAAAGCTTTCTTCAATAACCTCCATGTAGCTTTCTGCGCTTGATCCAATTCAGAGTACCAATCAATGGCACTCTCTCTAAGTGTCGCTGGAAGTGCTTTCAGCCACTGGTCGGGATCATCCTGTCCACTGGCTATCCAAATAGTCTCACATGTCTTACAGTGCCGTACGGGATCTTATGACCCATTCCCCATGAACTTCGGCAGCTTTTGCCGCTCCGGATGAGCCATCGTTCCCCGCTGTCCTCCTTGTGTGTTGTACCTGATTAGACTGGTTTCCTCGCTACGTTTCGGTGCGTCACTTGCACTCTCGGCCACGTACGAGTCACTCCCACATCGTTCCTCAGCGTCCGCGACACCTTGAGTCTCCTGGGGTTCCCTTTGGTACTCTCTCCACCTCGGGGTACTGGGCTCTAATCTTCCACTCGTTAGGTGTTTGTCGTTGTCTGACAAGGACAACTCCCGAAAACGACTGATGCTACTACTCAATTCATCTTCGTTCTCATCGGGATCATATCTTCCTATATACGGGGTGCCGAAGGGTTTTCCGTCCCTTCCTTCTGTCAAACTTTGGTGCACTCGTCCAATGGATGTGTCTATTCTTGTCAGATTTTCATATGTTCTTTTTATGCTCTGATTTATTTCAATTAAGTCCTCATCCAATTCCTTACTGACTTGCTTTAGTCTTCTTCGCCGGTTTTCTTGTTCATGCAGCCTGAGTGATCGCCGAACTTGCTCTTCCGAAGTCCCGTGCCCGTCAGGTACTCGATGCTTGTCTTTGTTCGGCCGTACGGGCATTTAAAAGATGTTCAGGCGATCATCGCTGGCTACCGGATGTACGTCTCCGGCTCGTGTCTCGTTCTTCTTCTTCTCGTTTAGTTCGTTCTTCGTAGCGTTGTAGTATTTGTTGTCTTCGGCGTTCCCGATCTTCTTCTTCTTGGAGGTCTTGCAGAATAATGGAATGACGGGCTAGTAATCGGGGCATACGATTCAAGAGATGATTCACCTCGTCGTTCACTTCCAATCTATCCCAGATAACTTCCTAAGGGATCTCCCGTATCTGGGATTCCCTTCGTATGTGATCTCGTAACGATATCTTCCACAGATTAACCAGATCTTCCGTCAATCGGTCTTCCCGTTCCTCATTAGCATTTACAGGTTCTTCCGCCAGTTGACCCATTACGCTGCCATGACGAGTGATGCCCTATTCCGCTAAGGCAACGGCGCCAAATGTTTGCCTACGGAATGTAATTCAAGTTCTACGTACTACTGGCAAACTAAGTCACGTGTAGAACATAGAACAGAATAATAGAATAGAAACTTTATTCATCATCAGGAATATTACCATGTACAATCACAGAGTATCAACAGTGCTTATCAGTATAACCATCGGCACATGACTCTTTCCCGACTACAGCAACTGACTACATATAACGTTCGGCGATAGATAACCAACCGATACGACGTTTCATAACAACATTAACATTAATCGGGACTTGATTACCCGAAAGTACATGACATGTATTATTCTCACTAACTATTGTTTTATTAGCAATTGGCCGACTACGACCAAGGCCGACTACGGCCGACTACAACAAAGTAAAGATATACTACTTACACTTACGAAATTGTTCAACAGCAGAGGAAGGGGTTTTCATAATTCGACAGATTTATCAATGAAGCATGAGTTTCCTATTCTAACCAGAAAGTACTGAATTTAAAGTGGTGCAGGGTTAAGAAGGCTCTAATCTACTCTAAGGCGTGGGACATGGCGATCAAATCTCACAAGCTTCAACCAAGCTCCGCTTTGCCTTGCTTCGGACAGCTTCCACAGAAATGGTGCAATCTTCAGAGGAGTAGCTCGAGATGTTCAGATCACAACTTGGTATGAAAATACCATCACAACGACGCATATAAACATACAATCATGATCGAAGTTAAGTACACGATATTCCAGTTGACCACACAAGGCGCACCCACCATCAGTGAGCTTGCTAGTGGTATGGATAGACGAGGTTTTGCTCAAATTGAAGACCACATTCCACAACTACTAACTACTTGCATGAAATGAAATTTATTCTACTTTAAGGTTCTACTCGAATCAGAAGGACGAAGAAACCTTGCTAGCTACTCACAACAAAAGACGAGATCGTCATCAACGAAAACTCTTTTTATTGAGAGTGTTCACAACAATTTCTTACAAAGTTTTCAAAGGAAAAAACTTTCCTTCTTCTTCAACTACACTATCAATCTATACTAAGCTTCTTCTAAGTTGTCCCTCTACTCTATGTCTACTATCTAACTTAATGCCTATTCTAATGAGGTACAAATGAGGGGGGATGCCCCCTTTATATAGCTAGCCAAGTCCAACGGACGACTCAGATTACAATCAAATGAAGGGCTCAGATCGAGCCACATAAGCCCTAACCCTAAAAACCGCCACCAAGAAGAGTGGGGTAATCAATGTGCAATTAATGGCCACCATCTTCTAGAAGATTCAAGTCTGTAAACGCGTTAACATTGCTCTTTCCTTGACTGCAAACTGGATCAAACAGCTTCAACTTATGGCATGGCAGGCACGTTAACATTTTGAAATTCCAAGACTGCAACCTCATTCTTCTGCTTGATGATGATTTTCCTCCTAGATGTTGTTTTCCAACTTTGAAGTTCTTGAGGATCATTTCTAACCTTTGGGCCTTCATCTTTTCCTATCTTGGACTTCATCATTTCTTCCTCGCCACCAGCCTGACTGCGTTGGGTGCACATTGGGTCCTTGAGGAGAAACTCCAACACTTAGTCATTTCTTGCAACTTTTCTTCTTTCATGTTTTGGGTGCAACCGAGATCTTGTGGAATAGCTCGAAACTCATAACTTTATCTCCCTTTGAAGGTTGTAATATCATCGTGCTTCACCACTTCAACTCATCGTGCTCTGGCCTTGACGTTCACCCTGCAAAACAGATAAAAGAAGAGCATCAAAACACTTCATGATATAAATTTACCTCACTTACTTGATCTCAATTTTCGAGTGATCTCTTCATCTAATAGAGTTCATGATTTTCTCTAGCACAACTTTTGCCTTCCTCACGATTTTTTGACATCTGTAGGCTGGGGCATAAAACACCTGTGCATCATATTTCAATGCCTTAGACAAATTTCATCTTCCTCAAGGGTGTATTTAAGAGATGTCCCTTTTCAAAATCATCTTAGCTTCAACTGCATCCTCTTCACTTTTCCAGCTGAGGCGTTCACTCTGGTATCAACTTTGGCTCAAGAAAAAATGTTTTCATCAGGAATTTGACCAAAAATTATCTAGGTGCCCAACTTCAGATTCATCCGCCAAGGCGTTTTTATGTCAACCACACATTTTATTCCTTGCCTTAGAAAATTTTAAATTCTCCCCTTAGAAAATTCCATTAATTAACTGCTCATCAAAATCCTCATCCTGAAAGCTCCGACAGAGTGTAGAGGACTCTAAAGTCCATTCCTTGTCGAAGATCCTCAATACCCAAAAGAAAATTCCCTTCAGAACGCGTCGAATTCATGGGTCTCCAAACAAAGGAGTACAGTTAATTTTTGAATTTAAAACCTTAGAAAAATATTTCTCAATCAAATTTACTCTTTATTCTTCATCTCTGGGCATATTTTCTTGCTTGGCCTTGAAATTTTTTATCATCCTCATGAAGTTTACACCTTCTTGACATATCCACAGCCAATTTTATTCATGCCTGAACAAATTTCATCATACTCTCAAGCCTGGGCGTACTTTCTCTAGAGGTGAAATTTTGATACTTAAATTTTTTTTTAAACATGCCATCACCAGCTTGGGCGCATTAGGGAGTCCTGTAGACATTTTCTACCACTTAAAATATTTTTCAAGGCCTCCTAGGCTTAGGCGCAAATGCCATGTCTTACTTCAAGTTTACACTTAGAAAAATTTCAAACTTCTTCCTCAACCCCTTAGGCGCATATGACCCTTCAAGCTTTCATTTTCTCTGCCTTAGACTTCTCTTTCAACTTGGGGCGCATTTACTAGGTCCAGCTTTTAATTTGCATGACTCGGAAAACTTCTCAATTGACTTTTCATGTTAGGCGCATTTGACTCTCTCCACTTCTAAAGCTTTCCAAGCATCCCCATGTCCTTGGGCGCATTTAGGTGTTGATGCTTCAAATTTCCACCCTTCTCTCTTCTCTAGGCGCATATGGAGGTCTTCACTTCAAAATTTCTATACTTAGCATACTTTTCAGCCTTTCCACAAGTCAAAGGCGCATTCAAAGGGGGGTGCTTCAAATTTCCACGCCTTGGAATCTTCTATCTTTGCATGGGCGCATTCAAAGGGGCAAGAGGGAAGTCAACACTTTGTCTTTTTCTTAGCCCATATGGGCGCATTTGACATAGGGAGGTGGATATCTTCACTAACGCCTTAGTAATTTTTTCACTTGCTCTCACCTTCTCTTGGGCGCATTTCCCATAGGTGGGAGGATAAACGCCCTGTGACCTCTTTGACTTCATCAAGTATGGGCGCATTTTGGACATGTAGAAGGATAAGCCATAGCTTCATGGGCGCATTTTGATATTGGAGAGGGATAAACCTCAAACTTAGAAAACATTTCAACTTTCTCTAGTTCTTCCTTACGTGGGCGCATTCAGCATGGGGAGGATGAAACTTTTACTTAGAATTTCTAACACCTTGACTTGTTGAAGAGGGCGCATTTGAGGTATGGAGGTGGATATAACCTTGACTTAGAATATTTTTAGCATCTCATACTTGTAGTGGGCGCATTTGGAGGGGTCAGGAGGATGAAACTTCAGACTTAAACAATTTTTTATCTTTCCAGCTGATTCTTCCTTGGGCGCATTTGAGAGAGGGTGAGCAGGATGAAACTCTTGACTTAGAAGGATTTTGGCTTCCTTCCAGCTTGAGGGCGCATTTTGATGTATGAGCAGGATGAACTCCAGACTTAGGCGTTTTTTCCTCATCCTCACCAGCCAGCTCAATACTTACTATATTTAGTAAGCTCTTTGATTTTCCCTCTTCTGGAGCTCAAATTGATTTGAAATTTTAACCACAGGATCTTCATAACCTAATCAGTCTATTCACACTGCCATCTCGAGCTGACCTGCTATTTATAGCACGTTTCTGAAGGTGGTTTACTATTTATAGCAACTGCCTATTTCTGAGACCTCCATAACTCCATTTGACTTGAAATTCAAATGATGTGCTCCTCATCGGATGACCTGCCCGTTCACACTGGCGCCTGCTGCTGGTTTACTATTTTTAGCCAGTTTCAGAAGTGGCTTACTATAAATAGTAAGTGCTCCGATTGCCCTCAAATTTTACCGGTGGATAGCTGGAAAGATACTGATCGCAGTGGGATACACCGGTTTTCGAAAATTCTGGCATTTTACCCCTCATTTTGGGTCCCGAAGTTGGAAACCCTAATTTGGCGTGCATGTATATCAAATGACCTCCGTTTGACCTCGTTTCTGTTGCACTTTGCCTTGTTTGTAATCCTGATGCACTGGGCAGCTGTCGGAATGGACCTGCTAAAAATAGTAAGTCTTTGAAAATTGGTCATCTCGCTTTGCATGTCACACCACTGCGAAGCTCTCGAAAAACTCATAAAGAATCACTCGACATGCGCTGCAAAACCTGACATGCAAACCCTAAAAATAGCCTCTGAAGGCTGAATTCTAAAAGTCATTATCTCACTTTGCATGTTATATCGTCGCGAAGGTCTCAAAAAACCCAGAAAGAATCTCCAGACATGCATTGAAGAACTTCACATATAAACCCTAAAATTTGTTCTAGAAGCTGAATTGCTAAAAATAGCAAGTTCTCGGTTTTAGCTCAAAATTTGCAGACGAGCAGCTTGAAGTGTTCTGGATGCAGTGTGATGACCGAAACTTCAAAAATGCTGAGAGAACGCCCTGAATTGCACACTTACTAAAAATAGTAAGTTGCCAGACTTTGATGAAACTTAGCTGGGAGCTTACTGGAAGCATACTGACATCAATGTTAGTCTCAGATTTCAATTTATTCACTTTATTTGACCTCAGATTGACCAGAGAAATACAAACCCTAATTTTATAGACCTAGCCAAAATCTCACAATTCAAGCTCAAAGACGGGCACATCCTAGAAAGGAAAACAGCAGAAAAGGGACAGAAAGAGAGAGAGAGACAACAGGAAAACTAACTAAAATCAAGCCAAAAGTCCGAAACAAAGCAAAAATTAGGGAGTCCCCATTTGCAATGGGGCGATGTGTGAAAAAGGTCACAACATTAGCCCCAACTTGAATAAATGTTCCTGAACATTTTAAAGACAAAATCCATTCCACGCTCAGAACCTTTGGATAATTCTTTCCAACCCCTCAATTGACTAGGGGATATACTTAAAAGGGAAGAAAAATCCTAAATTGGATCAAGGCACCTCATCTTTTGATTACAAGTGTGTGCATATGCGTTTATTCCAGCTCAAAAGACCATTGAAGCTCCTAGAATCCGTCGTGACGAGCTACATAATGATCCCGACTTCAAAAGCATCCCGTAATTCTCACGAATATTGCTCCATTGCCAGCCGGGCGTCTATAGCCCCGATGGAGTTACTCGCATATTCCCAAAGCCAAATTCTTTGATATTGCTCTTTTTCAGATATTTCTTTTTTTTGCACATCGTATTCTCTTTTTCCTTTTTCATATTGATATTCCTTCAATTCTTTTATTGGTTGGCAAGCAGTGAAGCCTCCAATGGGTTTGAGAATTACAAAGGTGATTGAGTAGGATTTAAGATTTTTCACCTGCCACGACTTCTCCTAAGAAACCTCAATGACTTAGAGCAATTAATCATGTGTGTGAAATATAACAATTGCGAGACTTGGTGTCAAGACACAATAGATGATTCCCTTCCGAGTCAAGTACATATCCTAACCAAATGATAAGACTTGAAAGAACAACCTCTGATTCTAAAGCACTTCTTGAATAATTATCTAAGAAATGGACTAACATTATATCAACATTGTATTGGAGTGTGGCGAAAACAAACACAACACCCCCCTCACAAATGGGATCCCTTTATTGAAAGTGAACTAAACTACGAAAGCAAGATAACTAATCTAAACGAAAACAAAAACTTTAAGCGAACAACAATCAAAGGACCCAAGTACATACAACTCCTAGCATGATTTCTCAGGATGTGCAGTAATAGTGAAGTAGTAGTCATGGTGTGAAGTTTTGCAAACTTATCTTTAAACTCGGAAAAATATTCTTTCAAAGGACAAATCTGAAACTCAGGCAAAACTTCGGGAAAGATCAGTAACTGGGGCAACTCATCCGGACCATGATTAATCCATAAACAAGTCGTCTTTCCTAAATCTCCATAATCAAAATGATATTCTTTGTATCCAATAGTAGGGAAAGATACAACCTGGTGGTCTTCATTCGCTGGCCTGCATTCTTGCTTGTCGTCCATTGCTTCATCAGGAGGTCAAAGTTGATGGTGAACCAAACCTCTTGCATTCAAAACGTGGAAATGATCCAAACTGGGAGGAGTGTGGTGGGAAATCAATTCAAAAGGGCATTTGGAAACTTGGATTATTTCATGTGTTGGATCCTTTTGAATCCCTAACAATGGATCAAGCCCCAACCTGAATTGTTCTTCATTTTCTATCTCTTTATCAGGCAGTGTTTCATTTGTTTCAATTTCATCAAGCAATTCTTCCATGACTGTGAATAATGGATCAAGAATTAATGCAAAATGCATTTCATATTCTGCCTCCATCTCGGTAGCCCATTGATCGTTAAACACATCATCTTGCCTTAAGCTGCTTACCATTTCTTCCATCTTGTTCATGCATGATTGAACCTTTTCATCAAGGAGCGTTCCCTCTTCACGTTCTCCTCCTCGAGTGAATGAACATTGAAAATTTCTCACACCATCTATACTTCGAGCTAAGTCCTCCGTTCCTGGTTCTTGATGATCTTCAATAACTCGCAATCTTGTACATTCATTCACTTCCATATGCTGACAGTTGCCTTGGGTGGTTTTTCTTCCTTGGATATATCCCATTGCTTCTTTGATCTTTGCTCCAATAGCCTCTTGTTCTAGCGTGATGTAAGAACAATTTTCATCTGCTTGCTCTCTAAGCTTGATCACATCATCCTGTTGTGACTCATTCTCCTTGTTGTTGGGTGATGTTGAGGTACACTCTTCATCTGGTGCTAAAAATGTTTGTGTGACATATTCAATCCATCCTTTGTCTTTGAAGAATCCATATGGTAGTACTGGTAATCCGAGGCGACATCTGGCGAAGTTGATAGCTTCTTCACATGTTGTGCAAGTGAACTCTGGATGAGGTGCGTTGTGAATCCGACACCAACGAGGGAGCAAAACACCTTTCAAACAAACATTGCCTAGCTCCATCTGATTTTGGATCCTAAGTATGAATCTCGTGACGGCCTCATCCACAACTTCTGGAATGCTATAATCATCAAGTTCGACATCCAATACTCTTGGCTTGGGGACATCCCAAAAGAAAATTTTCTCTTGGAGAACAAGCTCTATCCTTGAGAGGAATGTTAAGCAACAGATTTCTTCATGCTGGGAGGTCTCATGAATTCAACATCTTCCTGGCAAAGCAAACTTAGACAAATTCCCAGGGTGCAGCTGTGCATTCAATCTTTCTTGAATCTGAGCAATATCCGCGAGACTATCTTGAGAGCAAGAAATATGCCCATCCATTGAGAAATCTCTTTTTTGATTTTCCATTTATGCTTTTTACTTTTTTCGAATTTTTAAATTTTTTTACTTTTTTTTGGATTTTTCGACATAAGACAGATCTAACATATCTCTGATTTGACACTTCAAAGCTCATACTGGTTCCTTCTAGCCCCTGGAACAATCCAATGCTCTCCCTCCTAGCGCCAATTCTGTTGATGTGTTTTTCGTGACCGTACCAACGCAGAATAAAGTAGCCAACGACTACCCTATTCTCTCTTGATCAAAGTATCCAGCACGCTAAGATTGCGAGAGAGTTCGCGCGTTCAACTCCAAGGTTCCTTCAGTGCGAATAGTCTCAGATGGCTCGATGTGATTTGCTGGTATTTAAGAGGGACTTACGAAATTGTTCAACAGTAGAGGAAGGGGTTTTCATAATTCGACAGATTTATCAATGAAGCACGGGTTTCCTATTCTAACCAGAAAGTACTAAATTTAAAGTGGTGTAGGGTTAAGAAGGCTCTAATCTACTCTAAGGCGTGGGACATGGCGATCAAATCTCACAAGCTTCAACCAGGCTCCGCTTTGCCTCGCTTTGGACAGCTTCCATAGAATCGGTGCAATCTTCAGAGGAGTAGCTCGAGATTTTCAGATCACAACTTAGTATGAAAATACCATCACAACGACGCATATAAACATAAAAATCATGATCAAAGTTAAGTACACGATATTCCAGTTGACCACACAAGGCGCACCCACCATCAATGAGCTTGCTAGTGGTATGGATAGACGAGGTTTTGCTCAAATTGAAGACCACATTCCACAATTACTAACTACTTGCATGAAATGAAATTTATTCTACTTTAAGGTCCTACTCGAATCATAAGGACGAAGAAACCTTGCTAGCTACTCACAATAAAAGACGAGATCATCATCAACGAAAACTCTTTTATTGAGAGAGTGTTCACAACAATTTCTTACAAAGTTTTCAAAGGAAAAAACTTTCCTTCTTCTTCAACTACACTATCAATCTATACTAAGCTACTTCTAAGTTGTCCCTCTACTCTATGTCTACTATCTAACTTAATGCCTATTCTAATGAGGTACAAATGAGGGGGGATGCCCCCTTTATATAGCTAGCCAAGTCCAACGGACGGCTCAGATTACAATCAAATGAAGGGCTCCGATCGAGCCACATAAGCCCTAACCCTAAAAACCGCCACCAAGAAGAGTGGGGTAATCAATGTGCAATTAATGGCCACCATCTTCTAGAAGATTCAAGTCTGTAAACGCGTTCACATTGCTCTTTCCTTGACTGCAAACTGGATAAAACAGCTTCAACTTCTGGCATGGCAGGCACGTTCTCATTTTGAAATTCCAAGACTGCAACCTCATTCTTCTGCTTGATGATGATTTTCCTCCTAGATGTTGTTTTTCAACTTTGAAGTTCTTGAGGATCATTTCTAACCTTTGGGCCTTCATCTTTTCCTATACCAACCTGACTGCGTTGGGTGCACATTGGGTCCTTGAGGAGAAACTCCAACACTTAGTCATTTCTTGCAACTTTTCTTCATGTTTTGGGTGCAACCGAGATCTCGTGGAAGAGCTCGAAACTCATAACTTTATCTCCCTTTGAAGGTTGTAATATCATCGTGCTTCACCACTTCAACTCATCGTGCTCTGGCCTTGATGTTCACCCTGCAAAACAGATAAAAGAAGAGCATCAAAACACTTCATGATATAAATTTACCTCACTTACTTGATCTCAATGTTCGAGTGATCTCTTCATCTGATAGAGTTCATCATTTTCTCTAGCACAACTTTTGCCTTCCTCACGATTTTTTAACATCTGTAGGATGGGGCATAACACACCTGTGCATCATATTTCAATGCCTTAGACAAATTTCATCTTCCTCAAGGGTGTATTTAAGAGATGCCCCTTTTTAAAATCATCTTAGCTTCAACTGCATCCTCTTCACTTTTCCAGTTGAGGTGTTCACTCTAGTATCTACTCTGGCTCAAGAAAAAATGTTTTCATCAGGAATTTGACCAAAAATTATCTAGGTGCCCAACTTCAGATTCATCTGCCAAGGCGTTTTTATGTCAACCACACATTTTATTCCTTGCCTTAGAAAATTTTAAATTCTCCCCTTAGAAAATTCCATTAATTAAGTTCTCATCAAAATCCTCATCCTGAAAGCTCTGGCAGAGTGTAGAGGACTCTAAAATCCATTCC
This sequence comes from Sequoia sempervirens, assembly GCA_007258455.2. Taxonomy (NCBI): domain Eukaryota; kingdom Viridiplantae; phylum Streptophyta; class Pinopsida; order Cupressales; family Cupressaceae; genus Sequoia; species Sequoia sempervirens. Next base: position 140,468 of record VDFB02320347.1, on the reverse strand, counting down.
TTGTCGAAGATCCTCAATACCCAGAAGAAAATTCCCTTCAGAACGCGTCGAAATCATGGGTCTCCAAACGAAGGGGTACAGTTAATTTTTGAATTTCAAACCTTAGAAAAATATTTCTCAATTAAATTTACTCTTTATTCTTCATCTTTGGGCATATTTTCTTGCTTGGCCTTGAAATTTTTTATCATCCTCATGAAGCTGACACCTTCTTGACATATCCACAGCCAATTTTATTCATGCCTGAACAAATTTCATCATACTCTCAAGCCTGGGCATACTTTCTCTAGAGGTGAAATTTTGATACTTAAATTTTTTTTTAAACATGCCATCACCAACTTGGGCGCATTTAGGGAGTCCTGTTGACATTTTCTACCACTTAAAATATTTTTCAAGGCCTCCTAGGCTTAGGCGCAAATGCCATGTCTTACTTCAAGTTTACACTTAGAAAAATTTCAAACTTCTTCCTCAACCCCTTAGGCGCATATGACCCTTCAAGCTTTCATTTTCTCTGCCTTAGACTTCTCTTTCAACTTGGGGCGCATTTACTAGGTCCAACTTTTAATTTGCATGACTCGGAAAACTTCTCAATTGACTTTTCATGTTAGGCGCATTTGACTCTCTCCACTTCTAAAGCTTTCCAAGCATCCCCATGTCCTTGGGCGCATTTAGGTGTTGATGCTTCAAATTTCCACCCTTCTCTCTTCTCTAGGCGCATATGGAGGTCTTCACTTCAAAATTTCTATACTTAGCATACTTTTCAGCCTTTCCACAAGTCAAAGGCGCATTCAAAGGGGGGTGCTTCAAATTTCCATGCCTTGGAATCTTCTATCTTTGCATGGGCGCATTCAAAGGGGCAAGAGGGAAGTCAACACTTTGTCTTTTTCTCAACCCATATGGACGCATTTGACATAGGGAGGTGGATATCTTCACTAACGCCTTAGTAATTTTTTCACTTGTTCTCACCTTCTCTTGGGCGCATTTCACATAGGCAGGAGGATAAACGCCCTTTGACCTCTTTGACTTCATCAAGCATGGGCGCATTTTGGACATGTAGAAGGATAAGCCATAGCTTCATGGGCGCATTGTGATATTGGAGAGGGATAAACCTCAAACTTAGAAATTTTTTCAACTTTCTCTAGTTCTTCCTTACGTGGGCGCATTCAGCATGGGGAGGAGGATGAAACTTTTACTTAGAATTTCTAACACCTTGACTTGTTGAAGAGGGCGCATTTGAGGTATGGAGGTGGATATAACCTTGACTTAGAATATTTTTAGCATCTCATACTTGTAGTGGGCGCATTTGGAGGGGTCAGGAGGCTGAAACTTCAGACTTAAACAATTTTTTATCTTTCCAGCTGATTCTTCCTTGGGCGCATTTGAGAGGGTGAGCAGGATGGAACTCTTGACTTAGAAGGATTTTGGCTTCCTTCCAGCTTGAGGGCGCATTTTGATGTATGAGCAGGATGAACTCCAGACTTTGGCGTTTTTTCCTCATCCTCACCAGCCAGCTCAATACTTACTATATTTAGTAAGCTCTTTGATTTTCCATCTTCTAGAGCTAGATTGATTTGAAATTTTAACCACAGGATCTTCATAACCTAATCAGTCTATTCACACTGCCATCTCGAGCTGACCTGCTATTTATAGCACGTTTCTGAAGGTGGTTTACTATTTATAGCAACTGCCTGTTTCTGAGACCTCCATAACTCCGTTTGACTTGAAATTCGAATGACGTGCTCCTCATCGGATGACCTGCCCGTTCACACTGGCGCCTGCTGCTGGTTTGCTATTTTTAGCCAGTTTCAGAAGTGGCTTACTATAAATAGTAAGTGCTCCGATTGCCCTCAAATTTTACTGGTGGATAGCTTGAAAGATACTGATCGTAGTGGGATACACCGGTTTTCGAAAATTCTGGCATTTTACCCCTCATTTTGGGTCCCGAAGCTGGAAACCCTAATTTGACTTGCATGTATATCAAATGACCTCTGTTTGACCTCATTTCTGTTGCACTTCGCCTTGTTTGTAATCCTGATGCGCTGGGCAGCTGTCGGAATGGACCTACTAAAAATAGTAAGTCTTTGAAAATTGGTTATCTCGCTTTGCATGTCACACCACTGCGAAGCTCTCGAAAAACCCATAAAGAATCACTCGACATGCGCTGAAAACCTTGACATATAAACCCTAAAAATAGCCTCTAAAAGCTGAATTATAAAAGTCATTATCTCACTTCGCATGTTATATCGTCGCGAAGGTCTCAGAAAACCCAGAAAGAATCTCTGGATATGCATTGAAGAACTTCACATATAAACCCTAAAATCTATTCTGGAAGCTGAACTGCTAAAAATAGCAAGTTGTCGGTTTCAGCTCAAAATTTGCAGACGAGCAGTTTGATGTGTTCTAGATGCAGTGTGATGACCGAAACTTCAAAAATGCTGAGAGAACACCCTGAATTGCACACTTACTAAAAATAGTAAGTTGCTAGAATTTGATGAAACTTAGTTGGGAGCTTGCTGGAAGCATACTGACATCAATGTTAGTCTCAGATTTCAATTTATTCACTTTATTTGACCTCAGATTGACCAGAGAAAGACAAACCCTAATTTTATAGACCTAGCCTAAATCTCACAATTCAGGCTCAAAGACGGGCACATCTCGGAAAGGCAAACAACATAAAAGGGACAGAAAGAGAGAGAGAGACAACAGGAAAACTAACTAAAATCAAGCCAAAAGTCCGAAACAAAGCAAAAATTAGGGGGTCCCCATTTGCAATGGGGCGATGTGTGAAAAAGTTCACAACACGTAGGCTAACAATTATAGATAGAGGGTCCTCTGAGGCAGTAACTCGGTTGTTTGGTGACATTACTTTTCTTCAGTATTCAATTTGGATCAGAATTGGGCCTTTGCAAAGGTTACAAAACTCAGTTTTGCAAACTTACTATTTATAGTAAGTCATCTATCCGGAGTTACTATATTTAGTAGGGCACCTGGTCACATGGTGATTGGCAGTGTTGACCTCCATTTCAGACAGCTCGTCAAAATAATGAATATTTAATGAGATATTAATATTTTAATGACCTTTAATGATGTTTAATTATTTAAGTTATATTATAAAGTTATAAATTGACTTTATAATAAAGTGGGGCCATTTTGAGGGTCATGGGTAATTAATACTCATTGGAAAAGTATGCCTAAGATTAATATTATTTTCCTAAGTCAATGAGCAAATATTAAAATAACAATTAAATGTTATTGTAATGCTTTTTGGGGGTCGAGCCATTTGGGAGAAGTATATAAGAGGCTCTAAGACAAATCAAACTCATTATTGATGATCATTTGAATTTGTCTTTTATCAAGAGCTTTGTGATTTGTGAGAGACCGAGGGTTTCTGAAGATTATCAAACATTTTCAGACTTTGGAGAACGAGAAAATCTTCTTTGCCAGGCAATTTGAGGTTGTGAAAGACCAACTGAAATTTGCTCAAGGTTGGCTTCATTACAAAGGTCAAATTTGTGCTTACTGGAGGAAGAATAAACAAGGGTTTAAATCAGATTTTCATTACAGAGGGAAGATTGTTCATTGGCTGCATTTATTGTTGATAGTCTTCAATTTCCTAGGCAATACTAGCTGCTGTAGCAGGTCGTACAACCATCTACAGCCAAGGCATGATCTTCAACGGCCAAATCGCCTTGAGATTTGGGCACATATCAGCACTATTTTGGACGCCATTCCCAGCAAAGGTGATAAGCTTCAATTCCAAGTTGGAGATTGCACTCTTTCAAGCCAATCGAGGTTATCATCAAATGTATTCATTCGCTGCAATAATACCAGGTTTCAATAATTTATTATCTGTCTTTTAGTATGCATGTGAGCTTTTTGGCACTATAATTATTCATCTGAAATAATAAAGACATTTGCAACTGTAATGTATTTAGTTTTGCACCAGTATTAGTTTATTTCATTGCAATTTTTTTTTCCTAGCTCTTTATTCAAGAAAAATACAAAAAAAATCATATATATCCAAAAACACAAAAAAATTACAAAACCATCAAAACAAACAAATTGGCATCAGTTAGAATAGTTTCCGGGGTTAGAGAAACCAGGTCTCTTACAATTCCACCATGATGGCTGAAAGTATACGTTGCAAGGGTTGACAGCTGGTGATGTTCAAATGGTTAGCTCCTATCATATGAAAAAAAAAAAATATTCTAGCACAATTCCACTCTCTCGAGGCTCAAATTCCTTCTCCTCTATAGGATTTGCAAGGCCTCCTTGATAAGTATCAACGAGTATTTGAGGAACCCAAAGGCCTACCTCTTCAAAGTCACCTCATCCTTGGTAGCCATCCTGCCAATATTCGTCCCTATTGGTACACTTTTGAGTAGAAGACCAAAATTGAGAAGATGGTGAAGGAACTTCAAGAGGATGGTATCATCCACCCTAGTATTAGTCCTTACTTCTCTCTAGTGGTTATGGTTCCTAACAAAGATGGGGGTTGGCAAATATGCTTGATTTTTGTGAGCTCAATAAATTAATAATCAAGGAGAAACTTCCTATTCATGTTATTGATGATTTGTTGGATGAGCTTTCAAGGGATAAATTCTTCACTATACTAGATCTTCATTCAAGCTATCACCAAATTAGGGTCAAAGAAGCTAATTTTCCTAAAATTTCCTTCAAGAATTGTGAAGGATAGTATGATATTTTGGTTATGCCCTTTGGATTATCCAATACCTCCTCTTTTTCGAGCCTCACGAACACAATGTTTCGTGGCTACTTATGCAAATGCATCTTTGTCTTCATTGATGATATACTCATCCATAGTCAAAACTAGATTGATCATCATCATCATGTGGAAATCGCCCATAGAATTTTACAAGTGCATTCTATGTTGCTAAGTCCTTGAAGTATGCCTTTGGCATCCAACAAGGGGATTACATAAGCCATATTGTTTCACCAACCGACATCTAGGTTGACCCCAAGGAGATTGTTGCAATGCAAGGGTGGCCACACCCTAAGTCCCTTAAAAGTTTGAGAGGATTCTTAGGCTTGACAAGGTACTATCACAAGTTTGTGCCTAGTTATGGTATAATTGCTAGACCCTTGACAAATTTTCTTTAAAAAATTCCTTCCATTGGTTGGAATCAATGAAGGTGGCCTTTAATACACCCAAAACTACCATGTGTACTATTCTAGTGCTGGCACTATTGGATTTTTACAAACCTTTCACTCTAGAATGTGATGCCTCTAGCATAGGCTTAGGTGTGGTGTTGATGCAAGGGCAATTCATGGGCTTCACCAACAAGAAAAACATGAGGCAAAATCAACATATGAAAAAATAAATGTTGGCTATTGTACATGTCCAACAATGGCATCCATATTTGTTGGGTTGTAAATTCCAAATAAAAATAGATCACCATAGCCTAAAATATATTTTGTATTAGAAAATGTCCTCCCTGAAATTATTTTTGTAGTAACACATGTTCTCCCTAAAACAACAAAAATTGGTGACCAAGATGCAAGGATGTGACTATGAGATTGTCTACAAGAAGGTTAAGGAAAATGTGGCACTTGAAAGCACTCACACTAGTATGAAGAAGGTTTCATCTTTTCTCTTTTTGTATTGGTTCCCTATTGGATAGATTATAGATATGATCTAGAATGAATGGGATACCGCCTTTGTAGTTCAAGATATCATATCACAATTCAAACAGGGTCCCTAGTTAGCATTGGGTATTTTCTAGATAGACAAATTCCTCACTCCTCACCTATCATGATAGGATTTATTTACCCTCAAATTTAGCACTCAAGCCCAAATTACTCCTAGAAGTTCACTCCTCACTTACTATCGCCCACTCAAGTTTCTTGAAGACCTACAAGTGTGTGAAGTAGAATTATTTTTGGGACTGACTTAAGAAGGATGTTCAAGTATTTGTAGTTGAATGTGATGTGTGTGTCAAAGGACCAAAGGTGAAACACTCAAAGTCCCAAGACCATTGCAACCACTTCTTATTACCAATTAGGATTGGGCTGATATTTCTATGGATTTCATTGTGAATTTCCACTTGTAGGGGGTAAACATATCATCTTTGTGGTGGTGGATGTAATGTCCCCACCTTAGCCAGTTCCAGTTGCAGAGTGATTAGCCTATCATCTTGACCCTCGTAGGCTAACAATTATGGATAGAGGGTCCTCAGAGGCAGTAACTCGGTCGTTTGGTGACATTACTTCTCTTCAGTATTCAGTTTGGATCAGGATTGGGCCTTTGCAGAGGTTATAGAACTCAGTTGTGCAACTTACTATTTATAGTAAGTCATCTATCCAAAGTTACTATATTTAGCAGGGCACCTGGTCACATGGTGATTGGCAGTGCTGACCTCCTTTTCAAACGGCTCATTGAAATAATAAGTACTTGAGGAGATATTAATATTTTAATGACTTAAATGATATTATTTATTAAAGTTATATTATAAAGTTATAAATTGACTTTATATTAAAGTGGGGCATTTAAGTCTTAATGTGTAATTAATACCCCCTTGGAAAGTATGCCTAACTTAATGAAATATTCCTAAATCAAGGAGAGCAAATACTAAAATAACATTTAAATGTTATGAAAGAGCTTTTTGGGGGTCGAGCCATTTAAGAGAAGTATATAAGGAGCTCTAAAGCAAATCGAACTCATTATTGATGATCATTTGAATGTCTTTATTTGAGAGCTTTGGGATTTGCAAGAGACCGAGAGTTTCTGCAAGTTTTCAAACATTTTCAGACTTTGGAGAATGAGAAAATCTTCATAGTCAAGCAATCTGAGGTTGTGAAAGACCAGCTAAAGTTTGCTTTTGGGTTGGCTTCATTCAAAGGTCAAATTTGTGCTTATTGGAGGGAGAATAAACAAGGGTCTGAACCAGATTTCACGGAGATGGCAATTTATTATTGTGGCTGCAAATACCAACGTCTTTGGCACACTTTCCAAGGGTTTGTAGCTACTGATACAGCCAGGCCTGTAATGTCCCCTTTTTAGCTGACATTGTTTGTTGAGGAGTGAGCCTATTATTTTGACCCTCGTAGGCTGACAGTTATGGATAGAGGGTCCTTTGTGGCAGTTACCCGGTGGTTGGAGACAACACTTCACTTTCTGATTCAAGTTTGGGCCTCGGCAAAGGCTTACAGAGTGTTATTTGGGCACTTACTATTTATAGTAAGTTAGGGCGTTAGGGTTTACTATTTTTGGCAGGGCACCTGGTTCAGTTGGTTTTCTCATACTCGACCCAGTTTGGCAGTTGGATGAGAAAATGGTGAATATTTGAGTATTTAATGATAATTAAAATAATAATTATTGTGACTTTATATTATAAAGTCAAATAATGAATTATTAATTAAATGAAATATTATAAAGTATTAAAAGACTTTATAATAAAGTGGGCTAATATTATTTAATGAGTATTTATTACTCAAAAGGAAAAATACGGCCATTTAATGTTTAATTTTCCTAAGTCACAAAAGGGAAATTAAATATCATTTAAAATTGTCATTAATGTGCTTTTTTGAGTCGAGCCTCTTGAAGGAATAAATTAAGTCTCTCAAGGCAAATCAAACTCATGTGATTGATTATTCAAAATTTGTCTTTTTTGTGAGAGCTTTGGGATTTGTGAGAAACCAAGGGTTTTTGCCAAGTTTCAGAAATCTTTAGGCTGTGGAGAACGTAAACTCTTCATAGACCAGCATTCTGAAGTTGTGAAAGATCAACTAAAGTTTGCTAATGGTTGGCTTCAATACAGAGGTCAAATTTGTGCATCATTGAGGAGATACAAACAAGGGTTTGAAGAGCAGATTTTAGATCGTTGAAATAACCATCATTGGAGAAGAAAAATCAGAAGTTATTGACCTGCTCCTACAGTGACGTGAATAGTACCCATGCTACAGTGACGTAAATAGTACACGCACTACAATGACGTGAATAGTACCTACGCTACAGTTCCACTACAGTGATTTATTTTTCTGAGTTGTCTTTTCAAGGGTTTGAGCAAATAACTAGAGTTCTCTAATGCAGATTTATCAAACCTGATTTCTATGATATTTATCACTGCTGGGAGTATATTTGTGAATGTATATGCAAGTTTTGATAGGGTTTAAATTCAGAAAAATCAGAAAGATATAACTACAGCAAGGTTCAACGAACATTAGCAGTTTGAAAGCAAAACTCATCATCAATAAGGAGCTACGAATCATCTTATAATTGCTGCCAGGCGTCAATTACCTGAGGTGGCTGCTGCTGAATGTAATTTCCAAATTTTCTGTAGAAGTTTTCAGACTTGCATTTATTGCATTTGTAAACCAGCATTGCAGTTTGCAAGGGTTAGAGCCAGCAGGGCTCTTACAAGGCCGTACCACCTGTAGCTTTGGCGTTTTCTCTTCTTGCTAGGTTGCCTTCAATTCTAAGCTTCTATTATCATCTTGGGAGGTGTTTGGGACAAAGGAAGCTTATTCAATCATTTCGAAGGTGGAGAAACTATTATCCTAGGCAAGCCGTACATATCAAGGTTTCCAGTCGGCTGCAATAAATTTCTAGATTTTAATTAAAGCTTTATACCTTCATCTTCGGGTATGCCCTAGTGATAGATACGCTTTGTATATATGATAATATCAATAAAAGTAATTTGCAGCCTCTTCATAGATTAGTTGCTTCAATTGTTATTTATTTCATTACATTTTTCATTTCCTGGCACATTATTCTAGAAAATACAAAAAAATCATATATTGTCAAAAAACACAAAAAATATGCAAACAACAAAACAAAACAAAAATTGCCATCATTCAGCATCAGTTTGGGGGTTAGAGACACCAGGTCTCTTACAGTGGGTCACTTGACTAAATATGGGCATTTTTGTGCATTACATCACCCTTACACTACTATTATGGTTGTTCAACATTGTCTAGGTTTATTCTTCAAACTTGATGGAATGCCTCACTCTATTGTTTGTGATCATGATCCATCCTTCCCTAGAAAATTCTAGCAAGATTTGTTTAAGCTACAAGGCACCACCTTGAAGATGAGTTCAACATATCATCTTCAAATTGGTGGTTAAACAACTCTTCGTGGTGGTGGATTACCTGACCAAATATGTCTTCAAACTTGATGGAATGCCTCACTCTATTGTTTGTCATCATGATCCATTCTTCACTAGAAAATTCTAGCAAGAGTTGTTTAAGCTACAAGGCACCACCTTGAAGATGAGTTCAACATATCATCCTCAAATTGATGGTTAAACAAAGATTTTCAAACAAGTGTGTAATGTCCACTTCTCAAGTCTAGTCAGTTTGGTGTTTGTTAGCCTATTCTCTAGGTTCCCATAGGCTAATTAGCTTTGGTAAGGGGACTCCAAAGATCTTGGAGAGCATAGGTTTAATTCTTCTTGGTTTCCATTGATGGCATTGAGCTCAGTTAAGGTTATGGATTGCAATGACACTCTCAAAAGTGTTTTAGGACGCTTGGGGTGTTATCCAAACTTCTTAGAGAGCAAGTCTAATATTAATAAGTCACCAAGTTGACTCCAATCATCTTCCTACTACTTCAATTTCATCTTGGTGTGGTCAGAAATGTATTTCGATGATGTTGCGGTACTTTCCGCAACTTGGGTGAGTTATCAAGTTATTTAATTGATATTTCACTTAAGTTGTCTAAAGTTGAGAAATAATTAAAAGAAAATTTAGTGTAATAGCTCATTGGAAAGAATTAAAAGTTCTAAAAGTTGGATACCTAACTAGGGGGTCTTCACACATGAAATATTATTATTATTTCAAAAAGATCTTTTGAGGGAAACTAATTATTATAATTTTTAATTGGTTATTTCCCTCCAAAAGCTATAAAAGGAGTTGTTGGGGGCTCATTTGGTTTATGCTATGAATATGATATTATTATGTTGTCGGATTGGAATCAAAGTGTTCTTTCCTTGATCTTCAAAGAACATAAACCCTCTCTAGATTGTTGGTTTTGGATTTGAAAGATAATCCCTAGCTAGTTGGGTGTGATTTCATTCAGGAATCGCCATTAAGTTTTCAAGCAGTGTCTTCAATTCTTGGATTGCATATTTTTGAGTGTTGCTTTGCAATGTCCCCTTTTTAGTATGATCTTGTTTATTGACAGTTTAGCCTATCACTAGCCATCATAGGCTAACTCAGATGGTTAGAGAGTCCCTTTTTGACAGACATCAGTGTGTTTTCTCCTTTAGAGCTCAATGTGGGTTCATGTTTGGCCTTCGTTAGACTTAGTTCTCCATACTGTTTATAGTAAGTTGCCATTTCAGGGAGTCAGGGTTACCATATTTAGTAAGGCACCTAGATAGGTCTCAAATGCAGTGTTGACCTCTTAATCAGTTGGATGGGCAAAATATTAAATGTTTAATGAGTAATTATCATTAAAGGTACTTTAATGATAATTAAATAATATAAAGTTAAATTATAAAGTCAAAAAGTGTACTTTATTTCCGATGAGCCATGACCCTCAATTAAATTCACTTAAAGTACACTTTTATATTATTATTTTGGCGCCCAAGTTTGGAGAGATATTATAAAGTTTTTATTAAAAACCTAAAAGTGGATTTCGAAAGCAATTAAAATACAATTAAGAGGTCAAACTCTTTGAGGAGATTATAAAGGGCATCAAAGCAAACAGATTTGATTATTATTGAAGATCATATCACTTATGATTTGGAGTTCTTGCTTGGAGAAGGAGCCAGCTAGGGTTTTTGCCATTTCCAACCATTGGGAACGAAAACTCTCATTGGTTTATGTAATTTCGAGGCTATGAAAGATCAGCTGAATTATTGCTTGACGGTGGGCTTCATACAGGGGTCTAGTTTGAGCTTATTTGTGAAGATTTCTATAGGGTTTGAAGAGCAGATTTTAGATTGTTGAAATAACCATTGTTGGAGAAGAAAAATCAGAAGTTATTGATCTGCTGCTATAGTGACGTGAATAGTACCCATGCTACAGTGACGTGAATAGTACCCGCGCTACAGTGACGTGAATAGTATCAGCGCTACAGTGCCGCTACATTGATTTATTTTTCTGAGTTGTGTTTTCAAGGGTTTGAGCAAATATCTAGAGTTCTCTAATGCTGATTTATCAAACCTGAGTTCTGTGATATTTATCACTGCTGGGAGTATATTTGTGAATGAATATGCAAGTTTTGATAGGGTTTAAGTTCAATAAATCAGAAAGATATAATTGCAGCAAGGTTCAACGAACATTAGCAGTCCAAAGGAAAAAATCATCATCAATAAGGAGCTACGAATTATCTTATGATTGCATCAAACGAATTAGAAGGTTCTCCATTTTGTATTCATGTTGCATTGTTAATGAGCTGTATTCATTTGCTGCCTAGACAGCTTATAAGCACTGTAGTTCCAGTTGCATAGTGTTTAGGATTGCATTGTTGAAGGTCTGATCGCTGTCTTTGACAGCCACATTATTGTAATTGAATATCCAAATTGTAATCAGTCAATTATATGCTCAATAAAGGGAGGAATAAGGTTGCATATCTATTGTTTGACAATATGTCCATTGTTTGCATATTTCAATCATTGATTTGCATGGTAAATGTTTGTGATAATGTCTAGGAGTATCTTTCATGATAGTACAGTCACATACATTCATTGAAAGGGTGCATTTAGTCACAACTTGCATACTATTTTATTACAGTCATTTAGATTATCTCTTTCACCACATTTTCAAGCATCTTGGCATCAAACACAAACTGCCAATTCAGATTTTACAAGATAACTGTTTGACAATATTCCTCAAGGCTCAAATTCAGAGAATAATCATTAGGAGTGCAGGAATATAGTTGGGGGAGAACATAGGGTTCTTACATGCTTTCAATTTTTACAACATTGTGTTGTGAGTTTTCTAGAGTTTTTCTTTATGAATCGTCGATAGTAGCTGACATGGCCCAAGAATGATTTAAATCCTGTGACATTCTTTGATGCTTCCATCTATACAATTACCCTTATCTTATCTAGGTCAATCTTTAATCCTGCCTTATTGACTATATGTCCTAGTAATTTACCTTGTGGTACCATAAATTGACACTTCTTTGGATTCAGAACTAATTGTGCGGATTTGCATTGTTCCATTGTAATGACCCTGCTCAAATCTGACCTCAAAATGCTGATTGAAGACTCAAGGAATTTCGTCAAACAATTCACATACAAACTTCCAGCTTGCTGGTTTGTGTGATCAGACTGATATCAATGCTTGTAGATAATATCAAAGCACTCTAAATGTTTGGAAATCAAAACTATAATGCATAAACTATACCCTAGATGCATGAATGACTTAATTTCATCATTTACAATGCTCATATATGATTTCTAAATGCAAAATATGCACCTACAGCCAATTGGCATTTTGTCAAACAATTGGCATGCATGCTATTAAGCTGGGAATGAATACTATTTCATTGGCAATACATCAAACATGTTGTATGCAATCATGACTTCTTTATTCAAGTGTTTCCAAATGCTATGCTGATCAAAAGGCCAAGACTCTTGGCATTACAAGATAAGCTCAAATCTGATTACAATATGATAGTCAACATTGCCAAATCTGATCTATTGCAACAACCTACTAATGTCATGAAATGCAATGACTCCTAATTACAATGATAAATGAATGACAATCAAAGGGAACCTGGAAGGAATGATGACGCCTTGAAGATGAGCTGATGTAGCAAGCAAAAACCAACACAAAGACTCCCCCTTGAATTAAATCGAATTCCTCTTATGGCCGCCCCTGCTGTGACTTTCAGACCTTCAGAATAAAACATACCACAGCTGCAACCTTCAATTACTATCATCCATCATCATTGCCAAGCTTCAGGAAGGTGATTTCCCAAATACCCATGTGCCAAAAATGTGTATATGAATTTCTATGAATTTATTTATGCCTTCATGTCCAATCGCCCCTGTTATAGCAGACTTTAGAAAATAAATAAATATCAGTCTCTAAAGACTCCCTCCAGCTCCTATAATGACCTCCAACCCTTGAAGAATCAAGCACTCCAAGTGAAAGGTGAAATCGATGGAGGAAGAGGCACTTGCAAGCAAAAACATGCCTTCATTGACATCCTTGATATGACTGAACTTAATCTTCAGAAATTAGAAATTAATATCAGTTGTTCTCCTCTCAATATTCGATGCCAATAACAATGAGATGAACCTCCAAAGGCAGCTTTCCAATCCTATATCAAAATCAATGCAAAATGTAGCTTCCTTATGCAAACTCGTACCTCCTATATGCAGATAATAATGTCTAAAGTAAGATATCAGATCTCAATATAAACTGATATAAAATCGATAAAGATTTCTAGCACCAAAAATGCCTTCAACAATGTTGCAAATCGAACCATCCAAAAACTTGGCCAAAGGCCACTAAGTTTTTACAATGAAGCTCAAATAGAAAGTCTGAAGTAACTTTCTCCCAGCTGCAATAATTCAAGTGATATTTCACACCCTCAAAATTGCTTTACTAATTGAGAGTTTATGTTCTCAATGGCCAAAGACAACTGCAGAAACCCTAGGCTCCACAACCATCAACAACAAACATCAACATCAACAACAAATCTGCTTGATGAGAATGAAGCCCAAGATGTCTATTTATTCTTTTTCCTCAATTTCTCCAGAAGCTTCTAGAACATTATTTTATTTTATTTAAGTGACTTTATATAATTTATTAAAAATCAAATCACTTTATTAAATTAATTAAATATAAGGTTACCTTATAATATTGATTTAATTAATAACCTTATAAATAATTAACTTAATACCACTTTTAATTTAATTAAAATAACTAATTAGTCATCCTCATAAAATAATCATTATTTTGGACAACTTAATTAATTAAATTAATTAAATCAAACTACCTCCAAAACGGGGACATTACAGTCCGCCCCTCCTAAAATTGCTTGTCCTCAAGCAATTCACCACCTGGATCCTACAAGAAGAACTGCATAATGTCCCTGTCATCACCAAACAACTCTTGTAACACCAACACTCGCACAATCAGCTAACTCAACTCATTCCCAAAACTGTGATAGCGAATTTGATGCAACCACATGATTGGAAAGCCATTACCTATTGCTTCCCATTGTGCCACTCTAATACCCCATGTCTCCCAAACACTGCAAGTCTCCAAGTCCTGAATCAAATGATAATCATCATGAGAGAGCAAAGTAGAAGACCTGCCAAACTCGGAATCATCATTCGAGGTCGGAAACAAGTAATATCCAAGCCGACTAGAACACTCCTTATTCCACCCACCTCTCTGTGTCATCAAAGTCATCATCAAATCTTGAACATGTGGGCTGAAATCAAACTGATGAGCATACCTCAAGATGCAATCGAGGTGAAACTCTCCTGACTGAGCTAATGGAATACCCAAATGATCAAGTGTATTCCATCCATTATTGCCATCCTCAGAAGAAGGCTCACAACTCATAATAGGATGAGTTGGTTGTGCAACAACATCACCATGAATGCCATCTACAGTCTCGCCCTCATCATGGATGCTATCTATTGCCTAGCAAGGTGCTGAATCAATACCAAAACCCAACGTGAAAGTCCTGGAAGGAATCAACTCCTTCTGATTCAACTGACCAATGTTAGCCTCCAGAGTACCGAAGAAGATACTAGTACTCAGAACTCCACTAGCACCTGAATCTGCTGTCGACACTGATGTGTCTACACCACCACCTAACACTGCATCTTGTTGTACCCCAAAATTAAAATTTTTGTTACACTTAGACATTTTGAAGAAATGAGTAAAAGTCTTGTCAAATCAGTCAAAAAGGTCAAAATTTGGGTGTGCATGTCTTGCATGAGGGGTTAAAACGTAAAATTTTCAATTTCTGACGATCTGGGTCTGCTAAGAGCAACTTAACTTACAAAACCCAGATCTCAGTTTTTCATCCCTAAATTTTAGGAAAACTATTTTTAGAAATTTTCTCGAAATAGTAACGTTTTCTGGGTTTTTTGGTTTCTTCGAAACGGATACTGGCAAAATTTTCTAAAAATAGAAAGTTGGTCCGACAGGGTCCGAACTGATTTTGATTGGCTCAAAATGTGTCCGTATCGTCAGAATCTTAAAATGATCAGTTTTGCCCTACTGGGTCTATTCTGCTTTTTCAGAGGAGGTCATCAATGGAGGTCATCCGACTACCAGGCGTCAATTTCAGGCACTTAAACTTTCAGCAGAAGGTGAAACGATGAACATGCTCGAGGAACGAGGAAGAAAGTTGAAAGGTCACGAAAATTTTCTAACACTGCTGAGTTTGGGCGCCCCTGTTGAAGAAAGGCGCCCACCTTTTTAGGGCATCAGATGAGTGAATTAGGGTTTGGACCTCCAATGAAAGTTGCTCAGTTTTCAGTCAGCTTCGCGACGGATATCCCCGTCCGAGCATCCGACGATCCAGTCTCCGGCAAATTCGAGTCAAAGTGGAAGATATAGAATGAAGATCTGAAACTCGAAGAAGAAGATTAAATTGAAAATAATTCTAAGTCTGGAGAAACTGGGCGCCCTAGGAGAAGAAAGGCGCCCAACTTTTCAGGGCTTCAAACAGATGAATTTGCAGTCAAGGTTATAACGAGATGTCTTCAGAATGCAACAGGCTTTCCAGTGAGCTATCCAGCACGACAAACGGAGCTCGCAGTCATCAGATTCAAAGGGTTGAACAGGAGGTCCGATGAGAGTTGAAAAGAAAAATCCGAAAGCAAAGGTGAAAAATGCAAAAAAATAAACTAACTCTGGTGAAGTTGGGCGCCCCAGCTTGCCAGGGGCGCCCAAGCTTTTGAGGACCTAAAATTTGCCTTTTGACAAAAGTGTTTCCAGAAGACCCCTCCTGAAATCCTCTCAGCTTCGCAACGAGTCCAAACATTCGTCAATCCGACGCTCGGAGCTCAGAATTCAACAAGATCGCCCGTGGAAGTGAAAGACATGAATAAATTGGAAATTTTTCTAAGTCTGGTAGAAATGGGCGCCCCAGTTGAGGAAGGGCGCCCAAGCTTTTGAAGCTCATAATAATGGAATTTGCAGAAGCAGCATCCAAGAAGGTCTCACCAAAATCAGTCTGGCTATCCAACGAAACATTCAAACAGTCAGTCGGATCAGCGTCGCTCCCGGAATCGAGGATTCATCAGAAAATCAAAGGGAGAAGGAAGAACTTGGAAATCAGAAAAATGGCTAACACTGAAGAAGTTGGGCGCCCCTAGAAGGAAAAGCCTCTCATGAATTCGAAGGTCAAAATCAAGTTTTTAGCAGGAGGTGCCTCCAGAACATCCTTCTCAGTTTCAGTCAGACTCCGCCGTGGACCACTCAGCTCGCCTGTCGGGTAAATCTGTCAACGAGAAATCAGAGGTGAAGTAGCATGTCAAAAGGGAGAAAAGTTGAAAAAGTTGAAATTTTGACTAACACTGGTGAAAATAAGCGCCCCTCTTGAAGATAGGCGCCCAAAGTTTCATGCCTTAGGAGAATTTTCAAGAGTTTTCAAATTTCAAAATTTGCAAGAGGAGAAGGATGGCGTCCAAGTTCAAGGGGCTGAGATTTAGGGTTTTGAAAATAAAAGCAAAAAAAGAAAGCAAAACCTAAATCAAAACCTAAGTCTATTTAACACTTCTTTTCAATGTATTTTTCATTATTTTTGCAGGTAGCATCCAGAGGAGAAAGTTGGAGCAGCAAGTTTGAAGAATTTTTGTGATTCAAGAATCCATGGTTGCTGGTTTTACATCAGATTTTTTCAGACCAGCAAGCATAAACCTTTGATTTTTCATTCTTCTTGTTCCAGAAGATCAAATTTTTCAAGCAGAAGGCCAAGGCTTTCAATTTTTCAGTCATCTGGTCTTTTTGCCTCAATCTTCTGAAGAATTTTTCAAGAACTTCATCAAGTTGCAGCAAGTGCTTTTATCTTGCATGTCAGTGAAAACCTCAGTGCATTCAAATTTCAACCATCTGGGTCCTTTCCAATCAGTCTTCTGAAGAAAACCCAAATCGCAGCTTTTTTTCAAGAAAGTTCAAAAACCTAGGGTTGGCTTCTTTTTCGATCAAACATCAGGGTTTTGCAAATCCAATCAACTGGGTCCATTTCTAATCATATTATGAACAAAACCCAGATGCCAGCTTTTTTCGGGAAAAATTGAAGAAATTAGGGTTTGCTGCTTTTTCAGGCTAAATCCAAGTTTTTCAAAAACGGACGATCTGGGTTGTCTTGTATCGATATTCTGAACAAAACCCATATCTCAGAAAAATTTCTCAAAAATTCGTCCATTGGAGCACAAAAATCAGCATTCTAAAAATAGAAATTGTTCAAGACTTGTCTGAAACAAGGCGAGTTTATCATTCTTCGAGTTTTCTGAAATGGAGTACACTCCTAATGTTTTCAAGTCCGAATCAGCTCTCTTTCACAATTACATCAAAACAGCTGAGACAGACTTGCATCATGTCAAGCCGGTGTTCGATCTACATGCCTTGGAGAGAGCAGGCAACACTTCAATCAAAAATATGGGACATTCTGGACTCCTCGCAGCAGCGTCTATTCCTATATCAGTTCAGAGCCTTGAGTTCGTAATCGCTTGCATTAAGCATTACAACTCGGCTACTAGGGAGATCCAGTCAGCAGACGGTAGATTGATTTGCAGTCTAAAGCCTGATATGGTCGAAAGGTGTTTTTCCATTCCCCTGTGGCCTGAAAGCGTAACTTTTTCAAGGGATGAATGTGAAAAGATGTGGAATATGCATAAAGATAAATTTAGTAAGAAGATTGTACTAAAGTGAATGAAAGGAAAACATAAGAGTGTTGTTCACAGTTGCAATCCAGTTGGCGGAAGGATAGGCCATATTTCAGTGATGTCAGCAAAGTTCGATAAAGCGGCCAATGAGGTCGAAGATTTCCTGAGATCTATTGCAGATGCTGAAGATATTCTTGAAAAGCGGTGTTTTGCTGTTGATGGCATAAATGCACCGAATCGGGACACAATCTCTAACTTCCTAGCGGATGTCATCGAGCTTTAAAGCAGCTTTCTTCTAGAAGCTTTCTTTCCCGCTTTCTTTCTATTCTTGGAATAATCCTTATCCATTCTTTGAGGATAGAAAGAAGATAAGATGTAATAGTTGGTGTTTCCCGCTTTTTCTGCTTTCTAGGGTTTTATCTTTCTAGATTTAGTAATAAAGCTTGCTTGCTGAGCAAGCCCTAGATTGTGAAAGCAAGGAGATTTTAGGGTTCCCTACTCCTCTGCTTCTCTATAAATAAGAGCCTTTGCTCATTTAGTTTCTTTAACGGTTATTGTCATAGCAAATTGTGAGCCTGAATTGCAGCAAGTTGTTATTCAGTTTCAGTTCACTTAGTTTAAAACCGTGCTAGTGAGAACAAAACGCTGAGCCTATTGTGCCTTCTATTTGTTGCTCAAGTATTGTTCATTTGTGTTGTGATAAGCAAATTGTTGAGCCTCTTTATCCAACAAGGAGTTAGTGAGATTGCTGTTTTCTATTGTGTTAAGAATAAGTTTGCAAGCCTCCTTAGCTGCAATTTCTTGTTCAAGGCATGTTAGAAGTGAGCTTTGTTTTAAGAGATTTGAGTAATAAAATCATGAGCCTCTTTTGCCTTGGTCTAAAATCTCAGATTTCCGTTATCAGTGTTCTACTTTTATGATCTTTATTTCAGCTTGCAGTGAAGTGTGTAGGTGTTCGTTGAAAGAGAGATCGTTGAAGTATTTTTGTCAGAATCTACCTTGTTAATTTCTAACTTCTCTTGCTCTGCTATTACTTGAGAGGTTAGGAACGTCTTTAAGTTAGTCGTAAGTTGAACTTCTTATCGAAAATCTCAGCGGGGCGTTTGTGTTTAAAAAACCTTGTGCTCTAAGCTGATCAAAAAGATAGGCAACTTAGTTTTAGTTTACTTTCTTTCAAACACCATCAGCAAGAGGGAGCTTCCCCTCCTAATTTGAAGAGCAATTTATCTGTGCATAGCTGTTCGTTTTCAAATCCGCATTCCAGAGGTGCGAATTTAAACGCCAACACATCTGTATCCTGAGTGTGAACACTAGGTGAACTCATACTGCTATCATCTACGAGTGTCCTGGCTACCCGGAAGGAATGCTCTGAATCCTGAAGTGCTAATTGAGTGCTCACGAAAGAATCCCTAGTGACCATAAGCTCCTGAGAAAGCATATCAACTTCCTCCTCTCTCCTCATCAAGGCATCTGAATAGATCCCAACAAGGTTAAGAAGGTGGTCACGGTCTGAAAGAAGGTGTAAATAACTTGATTTCATCCCTCCCATGCCTTCTTTGATCTCCTACAAGCTATCATGAGAAGACTCTGACACAACTCCCTTTTGTCTTCTCTCAAGCTGAACCGCCCAAAGGTGATTTTCAATCATCTTATGCATCCTGTCATGATGAGATAGAGCTGCCATGATCCCATCCTCATTCACCTTTAGCTGGTTCCTCAAACTATGTAGACCATGCGGAGTATCTCTAGCTTCAACCTCACATGAAGAAGCCTCTAACTGTGCCTGATATTCTTTTTCCGCAAAGTCCTGAATGCTCTCATGTCGATTTGCAAGTGTAATGTCCCCTTCTCGAGCATGATCTTTCCAGTGACCATTGGCCTATTCCGGAGACCCGTAGGCTACTCGAAGGGTAAAATTAGGGTTTCCTATTTTTAAGGATGTCTTTGCTCGGAGTTGGTGGATTCAATGGCGGATTCTTTCTGGGTTTTCAGAGAGCTTCGCAGTGGTATGTTCATTTCGGCATTCTGAGCATTTTCTGGAATTTACTATTTTTAGTAAATTCTATTTTTGGCAGTTTTACAGTTGGGTTCAGCATGGTTGACTTCCTACTTTAGTTTGATCAGTTGGCTTGCTCATTTATGGCTTCGGGGCACAATTGGAGAGATAAGTTGAGCTATTTAATTGAAAGTCACGTTTTAATGTTATATTTTAACGTTGACCCCTTGGCCTAGTCTATTGACTTTATGTTGTTTTGAAAAGTGGTCTTTTTGAGGGTGGCGCCTTCATTAAAGATTATTTTATATTTTATATTTTACCCAAAGTCAAATCAAGCTATAAAGTGGACGCATTTATTAAAGTATTGATTTTATTTAAAAAGTCAATATTGAGCTTGAAGGAAATGGACGCCATCTTTGCAAGAGATTAGGGTTTTTGACTTGAAGAGGAGTTTAGGGTTTCGAGAAGTCAACGAGAAATTATAAAAGGAAGACTTTGATCATCATTTGGGATCTTTTATCTACAGGAATGTTATGCTGCCGGATTGGCTTTGGGATTGCTTCGAGGAATGAAGGCCTCCTAGCTTGGGCATTGCTTCTCGCTTGAAAGATAGCGACTAGTGGTGAGATAGTGTAGTTTGAATGTTTTATTGTGAGATTTCTGCATTTTTAGTCTTTGTGAGGATATGTAAATCAGTTTTATGCATATTAGTGGTTTTCTGGAGTTGCACATTCATTGTAGCAGATTGATGTTTTTAATCATAAGTCATAAAATACACAAAGAGTCGTTCTGGGTATTGTCTCATTGGTTTTCTCTGTTGGAAGCGACCCTTCATGAATATTTGCAGATTTTAATATGAAGCGTATGATTTTATAAAGCAAATCCGTCATTCCTTGTAGGGCGCACTTTCTGGAGTGCCTCGGGATCCGTGTCATTAATTAATAACCATTTTTAGATGCCATTTCTTATTACTAAGTTAGGCGCCATCATTTTGAGGGTCTATTGCATTAGATTTGAGATCATTTGGGTGAGAAATGAGAGAGATATGAGCATATGAGTGAATTCCTAGGTTGCTGGTTTTTAATTTAAAAGTGCAGATTTGTGGAAAAACAGAATTATTATTTGATCATTGAGAGATTTATTGAACTGGCATCTCTAATCAAGCCACAGAGAGTTCTTATATGATGTAATGCTAATCTTTCAAATTCCTATGCTCTTGGCAAGCGAATTCTCTATCATTTTGTAAGCTGACAGTAGTACTGACAGCAGTTCTTTCATCTTGCTTAATCATGTTTTGTAATGCTCATATTTACATTTTGTAATTGCAATTGTATTTCTTTATCTCCGCCCTATGGTAGCTCCTTACCCACTCTGGGTTAGAAAGCACATTCTGGGTGTCGAGTACTTTCAGCATTATAGTTATTTCTTTCAAGCATTGTAATTTCTGTTATCTCCGCCATATGGTCGCCTCATTTCCGTATTGGAGTGAGTAGCACATACTTGGTGTCGAGTGTGCTTTCAGTACATTAGATTCAGGGATCCTCTGACCATATGCTCGCCATCATCGGCGCCATTCTTGGTTAGAGTTCTTGCATAAGCATTTTGATTTAGATCCTCTGACCAATGCTCACACCTTGCCCACATCGGGATCCTGGTGTACATTCTGGTTAGAGTTGCTTCAGCACGTTTTGGTTTAGCTGCTAACCTTAACGGGTGCATTGGTTTGTAATCTGCAATTTGAAAAAGTAAAAAAATTTGGCTCGGAATATTTCAGCAAGTAGGTCAGCACCAATTCCATCTGTCAAATCAGCAATGTCTTGAATAGGTGTCTGAAAACGAGAGGACTCATGCTGCTTCCTGTCCTCATCATCATCATCTTGCTCAATTGAAACATCGGATGATTGCATGCTCTCCTCTTGAAAAGAAGATGAAACCATATGTGAAGTATCATTATCCTTACATTGTTCAACCAAACTTCTTAACAACTCATGTTCCATGGGTGACACATCTTGCTCACCTTTCCAAACAGCCCATAGGTCATTTGTCACGAGCTTAGAAATAGCATCATCCTCATACAAAACTGAAGACATGATGGATTGCATTGAAGTGAGCACACTACTAGGATGAACTTCATCGATAACATTCCAAAATATATGAAACATCTTGCGAATGTCATCAACACAACCCATGGATAACATAATGTTTTCAAATTTGAACTTTGCAAATACTTCAAGTAGTTTTACCCTCTTAGAAAAATAAGGGTTTTTGATGTCATCCAAACCTTTGAAACTTGCCACCATGATTTGAAGTACCTCTTTCATAATATGGCTGTCATAAGGATCAATAGGAGCTATTATCCTCATAATTTCACTAATGCAAGAGATGGCTGCAAGTCTTACCACCTCATCATGATGTCTCATAAGTTGTGGCTTAACCAAGCAACGCACTGCTGGAGACAAAGCTAGTTCCATAACATCAGAATGTGACTGATCAACTATACATAGACAAGTCTCTAACTCCTCCAAAGTGCTTAGAAGAACCTCCTTTTGCTGAGATAGATGTTCTAATTTCTTCCCTGTGTTGTAAATTCTTTCTTCCAAATCCCTTTCACTTGTTAAAGCCATGCTGGTAGCTGAAACTTGATCTTGAAATAACCCAATCAGGCTGGCAGGAAACCGCTCTGATACCACTGTAATGACCCTGCTCAAATCTGACCTCAAAATGCTGATTGAAGACTCAAGGAATTTCGTCAAACAATTCACATACAAACTTCCAGCTTGCTGGTTTGTGTGATCAGACTGATATCAATGCTTGTAGATAATATCAAAGCACTCTAAATGTTTGGAAATCAAAACTATAATGCATAAACTATACCCTAGATGCATGAATGACTTAATTTCATCATTTACAATGCTCATATATGATTTCTAAATGCAAAATATGCACCTACAGCCAATTGACATTTTGTCAAACAATTGGCATGCATCCTATTAAGCTGGGAATGAATACTATTTCATTGGCAATACATCAAACATGTTGTATGCAATCATGATTTCTTTATTCAAGTGTTTCCAAATGCTATGCTGATCAAAAGGCCAAGACTCTTGGCATTACAAGATAAGCTCAAATCTGATTACAATATGATAGTCAACATTGCCAAATCTGATCTATTGCAACAACCTACTAATGTCATGAAATGCAATGACAACTAATTACAATGATAAATGAATGACAATCAAAGGGAACCTGGAAGGAATGATGACACCTTGAAGATGAGCTGATGTAGCAAGCAAAAACCAACACAAAGACTCCCCCTTGAATTAAATCGAATTCCTCTTATGGCCGCCCCTGCTGTGACTTTCAGACCTTCAGAATAAAACATACCACAGCTGCAACCTTCAATTACTATCATCCATCATCATTGCCAAGCTTCAGGAAGGTGATTTCCCAAATACCCATGTGCCAAAAATGTGTATATGAATTTCTATGAATTTATTTATGCCTTCATGTCCAATCGCCCCTGTTATAGCAGACTTCAGAAAATAAATAAATATCAGTCTCTAAAGACTTCCTCCAGCTCCTATACTGACCTCCAACCCTTGAAGAATCAAGCACTCCAAGTGAAAGGTGAAATCGATGGAGGAAGAGGCACTTGCAAGCAAAAACATGCCTTCATTGACATCCTTGATATGACTGAATTTAATCTTCAGAAATTAGAAATTAATATCAGTTATTCTCCTCTCAATATTCGATGCCAATAACAATGAGATGAACCTCCAAAGGCAGCTCTCCAATCCTATATCAAAATCAATGCAAAATATAGCTTCCTTATGCAAACTCGTACCTCCTATATGCAGATAATAATGTTTGAAGTAAGATATCAGATCTCAATATAAACTGATATAAAATCGATGAAGATTTCTAGCACCAAAAATGCCTTCAACAATGTTGCAAATCGAACCATCCAAAAACTTGGCCAAAGGCCACTAAGTTTTTACAATGAAGCTCAAATAGAAAGTCTGAAGTAACTTTCTCCCAGCTGCAATAATTCAAGTGATATTTCACACCCTCAAAATTGCTTACCAATTGAGAGTTTCCGTTCTCAATGGCCAAAGACAACTGCAGAAACCCTAGGCTCCACAACCATCAACAACAAACATCAACATCAACAACAAATCTGCCTGATGAGAATGAAGCCCAAGATGTCTATTTATTCTTTTTCCTCAATTTCTCCAGAAGCTTCTTGAACATTATTTTATTTTATTTAAGTGACTTTATATAATTTATTAAAAATCAAATCACTTTATTAAATTAATTAAATATAAGGTTACCTTATAATATTGATTTAATTAATAACCTTATAAATAATTAACTTAATACCACTTTTAATTTAATTAAAATAACTAATTAGTTATCCTCATAAAATAATCATTATTTTGGACAACTTAATTAATTAAATTAATTAAATCAAACTACCTCCAAAACGGGGACATTACATCCATACATTCAACAAGAGGTTTTAGGTGGGTTTTTTGGTTACTATAGATTGAGCAGTCATCAAGAAATTCTTGAAAATTTCTCACTGACATCTTGTCAAAGATGTGCAATATTATTCTTTGGAAGGTAGCCAAAGCATTACATAGGAAAAATAGCATTCGATTATATGCATAGACTCCATCCTCCACCACAAATGCGGTCTTCAACTTGTCTTCTTCTGCTATGCTCACTTGATTATACCTCAAGAACTTGTCCATAAAGGAGTATATTTTGTGACCTTCCACTTCCTAAGGATTGAATCAGTGAACAAAATAAAAAATGGGTCCTTGATAGTTACTGCATTAAGGCTTCTGAAGTCCACACATATTCAAATTTTCTCTAATTCCTTTTTCAATGATATGACTATTGGAGAGACCTAATCAGTAGTCTCTAATTTGAATATTATGCCTACTTATAGCATCTTTTGGATTTCATCTTGAACTTTTGCTATGTAATTTTTGTTCATTCTATACGGTTGTTTTTGTACGGGTTATGCTCTCGATATCAAGGGAATTCTGTGTACGCAAAGCTCTGGCGGTATTCCCTTCAAATTTTTGTATGTCCATACAAAGGTATCCTTCTACTCCATAATTTTTTTGAATGTGGCCGCTTTGAGTATTTGGTCCTAGTCATCTCCTATCATGATCATCTAAGGGCTACCCTCCTCTCTTAAGTTTACTTTCTTTATCGTTGGATCCTCATATTTTATTATCTTATCTTGTTTGAATTTATGCGCTGGCATATTGTCTAGTTTAGCAACTCCCTCTTTATCCTCCTCATATTCCAAAGGAAAAATCTGGTCTGCTATCTCCTATTCATCTTCTTATTCAATCTCTCTAATTTGTATCCTATTGTAATCTTGCTGGAACATTTTGTAATCCTCCAATTGCCAGTGAAAGAGTCTGGTTAAGGAACTTGTCTCATCTTCTAAACAATGTTGGAGATCTAGTATCCCTTCACCGTTTGGCTCCATAAGACCTTTCCCTTCTTCTGCCGATACTTCTCCTCCCTCTAATTCTGAATTAAATGAGGCAACCTCCTCACTCACTGCCTGATTTCTCAAGTTGATGACATACTTTCTCCCTTATTCTCTACTGAGATAGTGTTCCTCTTCCAGATGTGATCCACCTTTGCTGCTATCAACCATCCTCTTCCCAAAATGCATCATACACTTTCTTCTCTAAGGGGATAACCACAAAATTTAGCAAGAATTTTTGAGACCCGATAATCACTTGTTGTGCCATTAGTATCCCTAATGGATAAATCCTGTGTTGGTTTGCTCTTACTAGTTGGAAGGTCAGAGGCGAGAGGGTTGGTTTCCTAAGACATTTCCATGTATCTTATGGAAACACATTTACTCTTGATCCTCCATCGACAATTGTATTTTTCAATGTTTTCCCTAAGGTTTGCATATGCACGATTGTTGGTTTTTTCCCCATGTTTATTTCCAGCAACATCAAATTGATGACTTGCTCTCTATACGATGGGGGTTCTATTATTATGTCTATGTTTGTACATTCTTGTTTTTGATTTTGGTTGTCCCCTACTAGAGTCGTTATTGCCATTCTCAATTGTGGCATACTTAGTAAAAGGTTTGTGGTTTTCATGGGTATAGTGGTTTGCAACACTTGCCTCGTAATATTTTTGTCAAATTCTGATTGTGTGGAGGTACTTGTTGTTTCATTTGAATCCCTTCATTCCTTCACCATAGATTTCTCCACTTTTGGCTTCCTAGAGTCTTTTCTTCTCTATACGAAGGTTTGGATATATATCCTTCTTATTTTCTTCTCTTGTGATAGCCAAAATTTCCTCCTCTTGTCCTTCCACTTCTATCATGCTAATGCTTCCCTTTTTTTTTGGACAGTTTGTCTTCATGATCGCTTGGGCCGCACCACTTGCATAACATTCCAATCTTGTTCTGATCATTTTGACATTCTCTAGTGAAACTTTCCCATTCATTGCATTTGCAGCATTATATCATGGGCCTTCCTTTGGCATCATACTGAATTTTGCTTCTTTCTCCATTGTTGTTGTTGAACCAATTATTGTTCACTCTCCTATTGCAATACCCACCAAGTGATGCATTATTGTTGATGTTGTTTTGTTGCTTTGGAGGTGTATTTGGTGGGGTAGATTGCTTGCCTTTTGTAAACAGCACTTGTGTGCTCCTATTTTTTAGGTTATATGGGCATTCTTTCATGGAATGTCCCACTACTTGGCAGATGTCACAAAACAACTTCTTCAAACAGTTTTTTTTTATATGACCACCTATTTTGTATTCGGTACACAAAAATTACTTTCTTTAGTAGCTGAAATATCCCTAAGCAATTTTGGATGCAAAATTTTTTTGAATTCACCAAATTGTATGTGTAGGCATTTCGTCAAATAGTTACTAGGTTTACTATTTTGAACTCATTTCAATATGTTTCCATAAAATAATGGAGTTTATAGCATTTTTGCTTGTTTCATATGATTTTTCAAGAATTTAAATACATGAAAATATATAATGCCAATAAGATTCACCAATACAATTGTATTACTCCAAATATGACTTTATCATTTCTAGTAACCATGGAGATAAACTTTAATGAACAACAGAGATATCTTTTACATTAATCAAATGGATTACTTAGTAACATATATTTATACCTGACTAAAGGTATCACACTATCTACTCTACTCAAAATTGATGGCTCACATCCTTTATATGCTACATACCATATATTTTAACTTGGGTTGTATCTTCCAAGTGCTAGGTTGACCCAATAGCTCCCCTTGATTGCTACGTCCCTCCAAACGGGGTCCACCTCTTTGTATGGATGAATTAATAGATGGAGACACCTTGTGTATGACGCGACTCCTCAAGGAAGAGTGATGCCCTTATGATGAAGTGTTTGGAGTAAGTGAAGACCCACGTAGGATCCCCTCCACATCACCCCCACAACAATCCAAACTCCTTCACAGCTCTTAAAAAGGACCCACAGTTTTTGAAGTAGTGGTGACTATTAGAGTTTTGGAAGCTCATGACTCTTCTTTGCCTTGCCCATCAGTTTTCCCAAACTTACATGGCATTCATAAAAATGCTTCCTCTATACAATATGTAAGTCGATTCCTTTCAAAAAGTCTGCGATAGGGTTAAGAGCAACGGGTCTTTGGAAAAATAATAGCTCTACCAAAAATAATATAGCTGATAATAAAAACCAGATAGGAGTGAATGATCTATGTAACTATAGCTATAAAATAAATATCACCTGAGACCTCCTATGAATAACCCAAAATCTGATAACAAAATTTGTCTCTAGAAGAGACTTCCCAAATTTCGTAAACCTTCTTGTCGCATCCACTGTGAGAAATCTATATAACCTCTCCAACAACTGGCTAGGGAAAATTAGTCACACTATCGAAACCAGTCACCCTTAGGGTTTTTTCCCTAGGGTTTCGAACTCCAAAAATCTCTTCAAAATCACCAAGTAGAATAATATTCAAGCATATAACCAGATGAGCTTCACTTTTCCTTTTGTATCAGCCTCCACCCTAACTTTTCAAATTCCTGCTTTTTAATATTTCATAAATCATCACCAAGTCACTTTATCAATTCCATTAAATTAGTTAAATAATATTATCCTTAAAATATGCCGAAAATGGATAATATTAACTAATTAAAATATTCCCTTAACTTCTGACATTAGCCTATGGGAATAAAATAGGCTAATTAAGTCACTCTTGCCTAGGCATTAGAAGGGGACATTACAATAGCCTCTTTCTCTGCTTTCAGTTCCTTCATCAACCTCGTCATATTGCTACTTAGGGCTTGTACAATCTTGGATTTGCTCAATGCTTTCCTCAAAACTATCATCTTCGTCTATTTTTTCTTTCCCTAAGGGGATTTTTTTCCTCACTCTCTATGTCCGTTGCCCGATTATAAGCATCGACATAGGAGGAGGATGGCACCACTTTCATCTTCTTCCTTAGTGAAGGAATCAATCCTTTGATGAACCACCTCTTCTTCAATCTATCTGTCGGTTGGTTTTCTAGCTTTACCAATAATTCCTTGACCCTACAATTTAAGATCTTACATTTTCATGTTTTCCTTGTTTTGCATTGTAGATTTCTACTAAAATTTCATTATCGTCTCAAAGGAGTTGAAACTCAATTGTTTTTAGTAATTCCCATGTGCCTTTAGAGGCTGCTTCAAGCTTTGTATACAAATCTATGGCTATATCCCTCAAGGTTGCTAGAAATGCTCTTAACTAGTAGGCCTTGTCATCTTGGCCATTGGCTACCCATATTGTTTCACACGTTTTGTAATGTCTTATAGGATCCTTTGATCCATTTCCTATGGAATTCGAAATTTTTTTCCTCTCAACATTCAGACTTGCTAGAGGGGTCGCCATCCTTTTTCCCTAGTACGCCTTTTGTGGCTAGAACCTAGTTGGAGAGTTTTGGTTTATACGTGTCGGTGCTTCTCTTGCACTCTCAGCCTCGTATGAATCCCCTACTCCTTCCTCAACATTTTTCATACTTAGGTTACCCTCGGGGTCTTGTCTATGCTCCCTCTATCCTAGGGTTTTAGGCTTGATTCCTCCAATTTTTGGTTTTTTGTCAGTACATCTATAGGCTTTTCCTCCCCTTCTTCGATCGACATTGATGGTACAGATGGTTTTCCGGCTTGGTCAACGAGATCTATGCATGCTTCGTCAGGGAGTGGTAGATGACTTGCAATTTCCTCCCACTCTCCCTTCATATGTTCTCCATTTGTGACAGTCTTTTTCTCTTCCCAACTATGACTTCGGTAGATGGGCTCGAAATTTTTGTCAAGTTCCCTTTGGTTTCATCGATTATTCCCTTCAATTTTCTCCTTTGTTCCTTTTGTTATTTTATCCTTATGGATCTTCTCACTTTCTCCAATGGTTTGTGACCATTTTGTGATCTTTTCTTGTCCTTATTCGGATACAGGGCATTAATTTCTAGAGGTCGTTCTTCTTCTTCCCTTTAGTTCCTTTCCTCGTATCATTGTAGTATTTGCTCACAATGTTGTTCTTGTTCTTTCTCTTAATGAAGTTCTTGTAGAATGATAAAGTTTCATGCAAGGAGTCTTGGCAATTGGTCCAAAAGATGGTCTACTTCATCGTTTACTTGTAGATTGTTCCAAATCATGTCTTGAGGGATCTTTCTTTTGACGACTTCCCTCAGAACGTGTTCCTTGATGAATATGTCCCACGGATTCACAAAATATTGTGTGAGATCGTATTCTCTTTTCCCGTTGGCTTGTACTAGTTCCTTTACTAGTTGCCCAATTTATATTGCCATTTTTCCTGACTTTACTTCGTATTCTACAACGATTCTTATAAGAAATGGTGCCAAATGTTTATTGCCCAAGTCTACTTATTCGATTAGCACAAAGTAAACAATACAATAATTTCTAGAATATAAGAATTCATAACAGTAAGTGCACAACGATGTATCATTTATTTCATTCACAGTGTTCACAAGTTTCCCAAGGAAATTCTCTATGCATGCATTCCCCATTCTTGATTACAATAAGGGCATATAAGGTGGTCGATAGTTGTTGAAAACTACCAATCGTCGGCAACTTCCAACTATTTTACATTCAAGAACTACATACAAAAATAATATAACTATTTTGTTAACTACACAATTTTTCCTATTCAAGTTTTCAAGATGTATGCTTTGCATCCAAATATGTGATTCTACCATTTGAATGTTTGCAATATTAAACATTCTCCCATGATAATAAATAGATGTGGCAATGGTGGATCTCGTTGTTGCATATCCTAAAACAATCATTCAAGAGGAGAACATTTGATAAGGAAAAAAATATTTGTTGTAATACCACAATTATAAACCCTTTGAATTCAATTTTATCCAAAACCAAACTAGCATAAGATATAGAGATAAAAACCCAGTTACTTTGATCATATGCCTTACACATGTCTCGTTAAATGGGCATACAAATCTTGTTTAGGGTGTTTCCTATTTAGTGAACACAAAATTTCTTGGGCTGTGTATGCTATCAAGAACTTCAATACTTCAATAAATTCATCCTGGGAAGATGAAATAACTTGTAACATAGCTTAGAATGCGATGACAATCATCTTAGAAGAAAATGTATCTATTTCATTACATAACAATATGGGTCTATGACTCCATACCAAAGTATCTATTATAGTTTATGTTGGTTGAAAATTTTGTATACTTTGAGGATATGCAACATTGTGGTTTCAACCACAGTGTGTGAGATAAACTCTCCTATTTTCAAAGGGAAGGCTCCCCCTTTGCTTTTTGTTTTAACAATTCAGAAATAAACTTTAACTATAAATCTATTCTAAATCTGGGTGAAACTCTGTCTTGTTCTCATTTTTCAGAAAAGACACTTATTCTTTTCTCTTATTTCAGAAAAGAATCACAGCTGAAAGCATAAATGATTTATGAAGTAAACAAATAAAGAAGCAAAGTTTTCATAAAGGCACAAAGTTCTCCGTTGCTCCTTCGGGACGGGAAAACAAATTGAAAGCACAAAGTCTTTCACAACTTACTCTCCTATCAACCTTTTTAGATGATTTTCTGGTAACCAAGTACAGTATGTAGCAGCTCAAAATCTAACTACATGATGCACTTTTAATGCACAAACTTAGAAAATAAAAGCAGCACAAATTCTACAAGTTTCCCCCTTTGTTTGAGCATTCTACAATAGCTTCAAACGTGACAAACAACTCAAAGTCTGCAGTATCAAATCTGAAAACCAATCTAAAACTTCAAACGCACTAAGCAGCTCAAAGTCTGCAAAATTGAGCTTGAATCCCTCTTGTATAACACCACAAAACTCACAATCAATATGCAGAAAATGTCGTCACATAAGACCTTGAATCAACACAAAGTTTGAAAGCAATTTGCCTCTTTTAATTGACTGTAATCTGATTTACATCTATGCTCAAACTCTTAAAGTGCACATACAAATTAGCAGAGTTTTGTTGCATTGCCAAAAGATAAATATTACATTAGACCCCCTCAAGTATTTATAGGAGAGAAGCCTTGAGAAAAAGGTGGGAGGATCCCAACTAACTTGAGAAATTCTCTCAACCACTAACTAAATGCAGTTGACTTATTCAACATTACAAGTCCTATTGTAATTTGACTTGAAATGTTATTACATGCAATTACAAATTACAACTTTGCAAGTGATACTATCACGGGTAATTACTTTTTTCCATTTAACATGTAATTTGTCAAAACTAAATTACAAGTACACAATTGAAACTATTCTAAGTGTCTGAAGACACGACTTGAACTACATCATCCTTGATTGGGTCTTCATGCTATTGTTTGGAAAATATTCTTCCATCTCTGTCTTGAAAGCATTCTATGCTCAATCATGTCACTTATTCAACTCCTTGTGTAGCTTCATCATGTTGTTGTTCTTCCTTTGTATCATTCTCCAGCCTTGGAATTTGTTTGAAAAATAAGGCCCATGCCTTATATTATTGATTTGGTAGGTCATGTGCGCAAGCAGGACTAACGAGAATGAGACAAAGGGGTTGCAAAAATGAGGCCAAAGCTCAATTTCAGGTTTTGGAAGGCTAACTGCAAGTGCAAGTGTGTAATCGGCATTTTTGGAACATATTGCAAGTAACTTTTTAAAAAGTAACTTGTAAAGTGAGCTAAAAGTTCCTACACCTGTAAGTTACACAAAAAGTTCCTATAACTTGTAATTAGAACAAAAAGTTCCTATACCTTGTAAGTTAAATAAAAAGTTTCTATTACTCACTTGTAATAAAGGCAAAAAATTGCTATCACTTACTTGTAATAAGAAACTAAAACCCTTACTTGTAGTGATGTCCCAGAAACCCGAAATTGACCAAAAACACACCAAAAATGACTTAGAAATTCACGAAAACGGACGAGAGTGAATGAAAAATGTTGACCAAAAGGACTATAGACCCAAAACTTAAAATTCCCAACCTCTGTACCTCGTAATACGTTCCTTGAGGCCTAAAAATGTCAAAATTTTGATGGGTTATCTCTGATTTTTGCATGTCAAAAATCAGGGACAACAGTTTATAACATCCAAACAAGTAGTGTTCATTTATATAAGAACCAAACTTCTACATTCTTCGACCATTACAAAATATAATTTCTCAAGTGCATTCCAAAATTTTTGGAAGACTGACCTCAAAAATCATCAAGACTAGGGAATTTATCAAGCTAACAAAGGAGACAGACTAGTATCATCATCCTTGGTAATAGGCATCATAATGAAGATGTGATTTGATAATAACAGCATCAAAATATTTGCTATCAATGTCTTGTGTTTACATCCTATCTATAGGAAGTTCATTATTAAGGTGTACAAAATATTTGCATGCATCACACATAATGTGACATGTATGCAGTTGCTTCTTTGTAGGTACCAAATGAAAGAACTTACCTTGTTAGCCTATTAAATCACATCCATAAATAGTTGATTGTGAAAATAATTCATATTATGAATCCCACTTCGAATTCATACCATCCAAGAACTTCGCCTCCAATAAACATCTTCTTCAGGAGTACAAGTTTTGTTCAATTGATCCTTCAATCACAAAACCTATCCAATTCATTCATCACTGTGAGTTGCTGGCTGTTAGCCTGTTTGGATTGAACAGCATATGTTGCCAAAATGAGTTTTATTCGAGTCCCTAAGTTTTGTTTTTACAAGCTTCCCCTTTTGTACTGCACAAGAAGATATTATAGTTATAGGGCCTCCTTCCAATATTGCTTGATCATTTTGTAAATGTTTGGTTCTTAACCTTTGTTTCACTGGGTGTTTCACACAAGCTTCTCAATGCAACACATGCTCCTTTTGCTATCTTTGCTATCTGTGCAGATTATACTAATATAATTGGTAATTGTGATGCCTACAGTGCCACTACCTCTTTTCTATCTGCTATTAACAAATTCTTGTTTGCCTATGGCAATATTCCAAAGTTTTCTCACCACTAGTATTTTTTTTTATCTTGAATTTCCAACCTAAATCTTGAATTTTACCAATATTAAGTCAGTCAAGCAGTATTGCATTTTGATTGTCCCTGGCATTAGGTTAGGTTCCCTCCAAATTAATGGTAACACACTCCTTTTCTTATCCTCACACCATATTGTTAATATTGCATGGGATCACAGGCTTGCTAGTGGTAGCTGTGATACTATACTAAGAGTTAGAATAGATTACAGATGCACATATCATAGCATGTCAGAAATTAGAGACAAGATCCGTGTACATGTGTCATTAACTTCAAGGTAATTTCATTGCTTCTCAGAGTGCTGTACTATAAAACAGTCATATTGCAACATGTAGATATAATACGTAATGGTTACATAATTTTTCATGTTCTTTCTTAGACTCATGATTACCCAAAATGTATTCCCACATTAATAATTTACAAGATCAAGTTTGGCACCTAGCATCATTTTCTGTAGTCAGCAGATTAGAGGTCATGTTGCAAGTTTATATATCTTTTAACTTTTGGGAGTGTCCCAATACTTGACACAAACTTACACTTGCAGGTTTCTTTACTGACACAGCACACTAATGCTTGATTAACTTTCTCATAAACACATTACATACAACTCTTGCAGCTTGCATTTTATTGTAAAAATCAACACTTGAACAAAATACACATTGTGTGTTGCACAAAATACAAAATGGTTTTATTTGTAGTAGTATGCCCATTCACAGATCATTCTATATTCATGCATCTACAACATTACCTCTCTAAAACAAGATACTCATAATCTAGAATGTGAAAATATTATTAAAATTAAAAAAATATTGTGACAAGGCTGCATACATATATCTCTCTATATTCTTGAAGATAAAACAACATACAGCATTGATTACCTTTCTAAAACAGGAGGTTCGTATTCCATCTCCTTTGTAATGGGTGGATGAAGTGGTTCTGGGACCCATTCCTCACACAGCTGATCAATTTCCTAAAATAGAATTAAACCAAGTTGTTTAGTCTAGGGTATGACAAAACAAATAAAAAATTTGTATAATTTTCACTACCTTGAAGAGGTTCCAATCTCAGCATTTACTTCCTCCAATAATAATAATATTCAGCTGAACCATGAAGATACCAATGCCTCAGAATTAACCACTAAAGTTCCCTTACTTCCTAGGAGAGGATTTTATTATTAATGTTTGCAATGACCAAATGTAGTTAATGAGACTATATAAAGAATATAAAAACAGAGACTGTGTAGAATACATAATAGATATTAGATACTGCACAGTAATTAAAACTTGGAGATATAAAGAACGAAACTAGGTTAAGAACCAGAAAGAAATGAAAGATATAGATTATATTGGCATGCTGCTAAAAAAAAAAAAACATTTGTCCAATTGTGATCGATAAAAAGTTGAACAGGTCATTATCAAAAAACCAATTTTAGTAAGAGCAAGACAATTCTGTATTCAACCCCAATACATTAGGAACATAAAAATAAGGAAATGCAAAATATACAGAATAAAATAAGTGCACAATACATACTAGATACTACATAGTAATAAACAATTCAAAGACATAAATGACAAAATTAGGATAAGAACCAGCCAGCAATGAAAGATAAAGATTATCTTTATGCTAATAGAAATGAAATAAAATTTTGTCCACTTGTGAGAAATAAAAAGTTGAGCAGTTGATGATCAAAAAACTTAATTTTACTAAGAGCATGTGTAATGTCCCCTTCTCGGGCATGATCTTCTCAGATGACCGTTGGCCTATTCTGGAGACCCATAGGCTACTGGGATGGTTTGATTAGGGTTTCTTGTGTGGAGGTTGCGGTTGCTCGTGAATTGGTGATTGAACTGCGGATTCCTTCTAGGTTTTCTGTGGGCTTCGCAGTGATATGTTTCGCTTGGCATTCTGAGCACTTTCTGGAATTTACTATTTTTAGTAAATTCTATTTCTGGCAGTGGTCCTATTGGTCTCGGCACAGTTGACTTTCCTCTTCAGTCGACTCAATTGGTCTATTCAATTTTGGCCTTGGGATGCAGTTTCGGAGAGATAAGTTCATTTCACTTAAATAACATTATATTTTTAATGTTATATTTCCCCCTTGGCCTAATCTCTTAACTTAATGTTGTTTTAAAAGGTGGTCTTTAAGGGGTGGCGCCATCATTGAGATTATTTTATAATTATTAAGGTTGAATTAAAACCTTAAGTTGGATGCCAATATTGAAGTGATGAATTTAATTAAAAAAAGTCAAAGTTGAAGCCTTGAAGAAAGTTCGCCCTTTCTTGGAGGGAAAAGGAATTAGGGTTTCTTGAAGCTTCTGGAAAGGTCTTCGCAAATTATAAAAAGGCATCTTGGGTATCTTTGGTCTACAGTATTGTTACTCTGCCGGAATGGTATTGGATCGCTTTGAGGAATGAATGCCTCCTAGCTCGGGCATTGCTTCTTGCTTGCAACACAACAACTAGTGATGAAATAGTGTAGTTGTGAGTTTGCATTGGGATTTGTGCATTGTAATCAGCTTGTAGCTTTCTAGTTTCAGATTTATGCATGTTAGAGAATTCTGGAAATTGCATTTTAATACAGCAGATTGTCCTTTTTATTCATAAGTCAAAAAATATCAAAAAGTTTCTTCTGGGTACTGTCTACTTCTCTCTGTTTGGTAGGGGCGACCCTTTCCTCCAGTTTGTGGAATTTTTAGTAAAGCTTTGGATTTTTAAAGAGAGGTCGAACTTCTTGCTGGGCCGTACCATCTGCCTTTGCATTGATTTCCGTGCATAAATTAAATAGGGATTTTTGATCAGCTTTCAATGTTCTAATTTGGTCGCCATCATACTAGGATCATTATGCAATTCGTTTCATGAGATTTGGTTAAGTTTGGAGCAAGTTGTGAATGAATTTGTGAGTTTCAGGGCTGCTGTTCGTGCATGTGGAAATCTGGACTGTCAAAAATCAGATTATCAGGTTGGCCTTAAAAGTGCAGTTTCTGATTAAAGCTTTCTTATTCATTGAAGGGAATTCTATAAATATTGTTGCAGCTCTATTACGTTTTGATTCATATTGATAGCAAGGCAATGTCTAACATTTTGTAAGCTGGCAGTAGTACTGACAGCAGTTTATAATCTTGCTTTATCAATTTGTAATGCTCAACTCTACTTTCAGTATTTGCTATTGTATTTCCTTTATCTCCGCCCTATGGTAGCTACTTTCCCACTCCGGGTTAGAAAGCACATTCTGGGTGTCAAGTACTTTCAGCATTATAGTTATTTCTTTCAAGCATTGTAATTTCTGTTATCTCCGCCATATGGTTGCCTCTTTCCCGTATTGGATTGAGTAGCACATACTTGGTGTCGAGTGTGTTTTCAGTACATTAGATTTCAGGGATCCTCTGACCACATGCTCGTCGTTCGCCGGCGCATCTTGGTTAGAGTTCTTGCATAAGCATTTTGATTAAGATCCTCTGACCAATGCTCACACCTTGCCCACATTGGGATCCTGGTGTACATTCTGGTTAGAGTTGCTTCAGCATCATTTTGGTTTAACTGCTAACCTTAACGGGTGCATTGGTTTGTAAACTGTTATTGAAAATTCAAAAAAAAATTTGGCTCGGAATATTTCAGCATGATAGTTCTTTATTCAAGCTCAATACATCAGGAACATACAAATAAGGAAATGTAAAACATATAGAATAAAATAAGTAATAACAACCAACAAGAGACATTGTACATGCTTAGTACCTCAAAATCAAAATTGAAACTGTCCAAAAGAGAAGAATTGAAATGGTGGCCGGTGTTGGAGAGATCAGTTCTATCTTTAAAAAACAAATAACAATAATGGTCGAGATACAAAAGTGTGGTCCATGTGATTTTACATGAACCCTGTCACCTATGCTTTAGATCATGAGGCCAATTGCAAACTAAGTCTCCAATATGATAAAAAAATTGTAATGATAAGGCAACAAGACATATGAGAGTGTTCCTTACCATGTATTATGAAGATTTATATATGTATGAAAATGACAGCCATAAATGTTTCCCAAACATCCACACACACACACACATCCCAAGAGTCCAAGTTCATATGGAGCATAAAACGTGTCTCTCAACACATATTACTTTTATCTAGTATAGGTTCCTTATTTAAAAACATTTTAACCAAAAACATACAAATAATTGTTATGTAAGAGATAATCATGTTTTGGTTTTTTGATATTCAAAACAAGTGATCTCAGCCTAGCAATGATTTCTGTTAAAATAAGATACAATGCCATTGAAAGGCTTACTCTACATATCAAATTCTCCAAATTTGCACTTAACATTTATATGTATCACTTCTGGAATAAGATTGTCATTTTCATCTTTGGCTCATCATTGCAAGAGCTATATATTAATTCCATAAATAATTGTTCCTTATGACTTTGATTTTTTTTAATCTGAGGTATTCACACCTAGGACTCAAATGCTTGTGACCATTTTTTAACTACATATGTGTTTGAAAATTCACCATTAGGTAGGTTTTCCAAGCTACCACCACAAATAACCACTCCTAGAGTGTGATACTACAATAGCCAGACCAAGAATGAATGCAGTCTTGCCAAGATATGAGAGAAGGGGGATCCACTACTAGATAAAAAAATTCTCATTTTTAAATGGTAAGAGCCCAATTTTATCACCTTTGTGTACATCAAAAGAGGGATTTCTATCTAACCAAATGACTATTGCCTCAAACGTGATTAGATAATTGGAGGTTTCTCATCCACTCAAGGAAAGTTGTATTGCTTACTCTTGAACTAGTCAATCCCAGAGGGTCTCTCAATGCAAACATGGTGCCACAACCAAAAGGATCACCAAATGCTTAAATCTTTTGGTTTCCTTCCCATGTGGACAATCACCTAGCCAATTTGGTACATTGTTTTTCTTAACTCCCCACTATGGATTACCTAACCATACCCTTTTCATCCGAACTTGCATCATAACACACCTCATTTCCCACACAATATTCTAAAAACCATGTGTCTAAATCTTAATGAGGCTAGGGTGTGCTCATCTCAAGATAAAGTGAAGGAGAAATTCTGTAAGAGACCTGCTGTCTCTAACCCTTGCAAACCAATATGCTGGATGATGAAGTTTGTTTTTGTTTGAATGTTTTGCAATTTTGATGTTCTTTTTATTGATTTTTGAAAGATATTTGATTTTTTTTGTGTTTTTCCCAATTATGATGCCAAGTAAAATAAAATGCATAGAGAAATGCACTGAAAGAAGAGATACATATAATGCTGGAAATTAAAGCTTTATTGATATTGCATAATTTCTGAAAGCTTTACAAAGAAAGTTACCTAGATTGCAAATAAATCAATTAACTGCAATTTCTGGAAAGGCTAGCAGCCAGGTAGAGATTTGATGAAATGATTGATTTACAGCCAACTGTAGTTTCTCCACCTCGATATTGATTGCAATCTGATCTAACACTACAAACTACCATTAAAAACCCTTGAAATAGTTATTAGCTTAAGCGCCCAGCAAACTGGAGCCTAAACCCTCACACGTCTTCCTCATTAAATGTTTTTCCTTAGCATATAATCGCTGCTACACTACTTCCCTGCATAGACGTCCTCCAAGAAGTCAGAAATCTGCCTGGGACTTAGGCATTTGTGCCTCAACTTATGCAACAGCTGTAACACATCCTTCGCTGGGATGAAGTCGATTGGCTGTAGCAGCAAACAATCTTAAAATCTGATCTATAATGGCAGCCAATGACAATTACTCGGGTCTGCGATAGATAAACCTTCAACTCTTCAAAACCTTGATTAAATTCTTCAGAGTTAAGCATAAATAGAACTTCTGAATGAAGCTCTCTTAAGCAATAATATCAGCTGGTATTGCACAACCTCAAAATTGCATAGACACTGAAGAGTTTTCATTCTCCAATGCTGTGCTGTAGAAGGCAGAACCCTTTCGAATTCCTCCAACCTACTCAAATGACAAAACCCAGAATAATATATTCACCAAAATGATAATCATTTTATGCTTTTAAAATCCTTTTATATCCTCTCAAGAGAGGTCGACCTCCTTAAATGCCTTTAAATCCATTTTGAAATCCACTTTTAGGTTTTTAATTAAAACCTTATAATATGTCTCCAACTTGGGAGCCCAAAATAATAATATAAAAATGTACTTTAAGTGATTTTAATTGAGGGTCATGGCCTCATCGGAAATAAAGTACACTTTTTAACTTTATAGTTTAACTTTATAATATTTAATTATCATTAAAGTACCTTTAATGATAATTAATTATTAAACATTTAATATTTCGCCCATCCAACTAATTAAGAGGTCAACACTGCATCTGAGACCTATCTCGGTGCCTTACTAAAAATAGTAACCAAGACTCCCCTGAAATGGTGACTCACTATAAATAGTAAGTCTGACGAACTGAATCCAACGAAGGCCAAACCTGAACCCACACTGAGCTCTGAAGGAGAAAACCACTTATTACTACCAAGAAGGACCCTCTAACCATCTATGTTTTCCTACGAGGGTCAGGAATAGGCCAAACCATAATTGGACTACTCACCAAAAACTTGCGAGTTCTTTTTGAAAACGAGTAATAACGATAAGATCTCGCCAAAAACACTCACCGACTTGTTGACAAAAACTCGCCCTTTTTTTGGCGAGTTTTTGTCAAAAAGTCGGCAAGTTTTTAAAAAACACTCGCGTGCTCAGGCACTTAAGCCCGCGGCCGGCCAAAACATCATTTTCATTTTATTTTCTCAGTTATTTTCACTCTTGGCAGAGCAAAAACCTAGTCCAAAGCATTTTGCACCATTTTTCAGTGATTTTGCACCGAGGAGACGAGATTTGAAGGAGATTTTCATCGGATTTTGAAGGAAAATTGGATTTCCAGGTAGGTTTTCTGATTTTTCTTGTTCTTTCTTTTTTTTAAATATTTTTTTCTTTATTTTTGTTGATTGTATGTTTAAAAAAATCATGAATCAACTATAAAATAGATTTAAATACATTTATATTGTTGAAAAGAAGATTTAGATTCATCAAAACAAGAATTTGTGACACTTTTATGATTTTTTTACATATTTTGCTGTTTTTTCATTTTTTTTCATTTTTTTCAAACCCTAGTTATTTTTTTTATTTTGATTCTTGTTGTTTCTTGAAAACATGTTTAAAATCATATATTAGCTTAATTTGTTACTAATTTAAAGTAATTTTCTGATTTTTACATTTTTTTAACATTTTTTTGTAACCCTAGTTTATTATTTTCTTTTTTTAATCCATTTTTTTTAATGAAAATGTTTAGAATCTTAGATTAGTTTAGATTTTAGTAATTTAAAGTAATCTATTTTGATTTAATCTAATTTAGCTTGTTTTTAAATTTTCTATCAAAAAACTAAGAAGTTGTGCTTTCACTTTTGTGTGTGTAGGTTAATTGATAATGGCTTTTGAATCCACTTCTACCCCTACCTCAACCCCATCCGTGTTTGGGAGTGGGGAATATGTAGGCACTCGTCCAGCAAGAGCTAGAGATCCTGCTTGGAAGTAAGCATATAAAGGACCAAAACCTAGATCAGTGTATTGCATTAGATGTAAAAATGTATATAGTGGAGGCATCAATCGCCTCAAATACCACCTTGCAAGCATCCCTAAATGTGATGCTACGGCTTGCATAAACACCAATGAGGAAATAAAAAGACAAATGAATGCAATACTTTCCGCTGTAGAAGAAAAAAAGGTGAAAAGAGTTAAGGCAAAAGTGGCAATGCAAGCTGCCATAGCTTCTTCTCAAGGTGCTACAGCCAACCTTGAGTCACTGTTAGATGATGATGATGTAGCAGCTGGCATAGTGGACTCTCTTCGTGATCCACGTGTGTGAAGGCAATTGCTGCAACCCACCACCACCTCCATCCCTTTGACTACCTCTAGTAGAGTAACAGGGGTAGGATCAACACCTACGGTACGTATTGGTGATTTTTTTGTGCCTAGAAACACACCTGGTGCACAACCTTCTTTAGAGGCAACTGGGTGGAATAAGGAGGTGCATGAGCATGCAAATGTTGCTTGTTCTGATTTTTGGTACTTCAACAACATCCCTTTCAATGTGGCAAGCTCACCTTACTGGCAAAATTTGGTGACTGCATTAACAATTGCAGGGAAAGGGTACAAGGAGCCTTCACGAAAAGACTTGAGTAGGAGGTTAGTTTATGTTCTTTCATTTATGTTTTTAAGTTTAATTTATGATTAATTTAAGCTATTTTTTTGTTTACAAATTAAAATTGTGTACTTAATTTCACTTTGTAATTGTAGGTTGCTTTCTAATGCAACTGAAAGGGCAAGGGCAGTGATAGAAGAACAAAGAGAAGAATGGCAAAAATATGGCTGCACTATTCTTTCTAATGGGTGGACGGATGGAAAAAACCGTACCATCATTAATTTTTTGGTTTCTTGCAAAAATGAGGTGGTGTTTTTGAAATCCGTGGATGCCTCTAGCATAGTAAAAAATGCAGAAAATTTGGCTAGAATGTTGGAGCAAGTGTGCATGCAGGTTGGGCTTGAAAATGTGGTGCAAATCGTAACTGACAATGCAATGGCATATGTGGTAGCAGGAAGAATCCTCCAAGATAGACACCACAGAATTTTTTGGACACCATGTGTTGCCCATGTCCTTGACCTTCTTTTGGAGGACATAGGAAAATTAGATTGGGTCACACTGATTGTAGAGGATGGAAGGAGGATCACTAAATATATCTACAATCATCCTTGGGTTCTCAACTTGATGAGGGAGCACACCAAAGGGAGAGAATTGGTGAGACCTGGTGTGACAAGGTTTGCAACGGTTTTCTTAACGTTGCAAAGCATTCTTGGTGCATTGACGGCTTTGAAACAAATGTTTGTGAGTCAAGCATGGGTAGACTCACCTTCTTCGAAAAAGCCGGAAGGAGAAAGAGTTCAAAATGTTGTCTTCGAGCCCCTCTTTGCACAAAGAGCAACAGAGATTGTGAAGGTAACTTCAAAACTTTGAGTTTGAATCTAAATTCAAATTGAACATTTTTCTTAAAGTTAATGTCTTTCATTGTAAATTTGTAAATTACTAAATTGTAACTCTAATCTTTTTTTGCATTTTTAAATTTATATTATAGGTGTTAGAGCCCTTGGTAAAAGTGCTCCACTTGGTGGATGGGGATCAAACGCCAATGGGGTATCTTTATGAGGTCAT
Organism: Sequoia sempervirens; assembly: GCA_007258455.2. Taxonomy (NCBI): domain Eukaryota; kingdom Viridiplantae; phylum Streptophyta; class Pinopsida; order Cupressales; family Cupressaceae; genus Sequoia; species Sequoia sempervirens. The sequence continues at coordinate 97,925 of VDFB02320347.1, read as the reverse complement.
GGATAGGGCCAAGGAGGCTATTAGAAATTATTATAAGGGGGACAGCCTCAAATTTGATCCCATTTGGGAGATTATTGACAGGAGGTGGAACAATCAACTCCACCAACCTATCCATGCAACAAGGTACTTCTTGAACCCCCATTTCATCCATTCAAGCACCTATGTAGATCCTATTGGAGAGGTTATGGAGGGCCTCACTACTTGCATTCAACGGATGACATCCACGCCTGATGAGGCAGACTGCATTGTTAATGAATTGCAGAGTTGTAGAGAAAAAAGGGGTGCACTCTTCTCTTCAGAGCTGGCAAAGAGTAGTACCTAGGCTGCCACCAGGTATAAAATTTGACATTTACAAGTTACAAAAATGAAAAATTGATAATTACAAGTTACAAGTTACAAGTTACAAGTTACAATTTTCTAACTCTTTTGTTTTTCTTTTTGTAGATGTTTGGTGGACAAATTGTGGTGGAAAAACCCCAAATCTTCAAAAATTTTCCCTCCATGTCTTGAGCTATCCTTGTAGTTCGTCCAATTGTGAGCGCATTGGAGCTTGTTTGAGGCCATCCACACAAAGAAGAGGAACAAACTCGCTCAAAAACGCCTCAATGACCTTGTCTATGTGCAATATAATCTTCGATTGCGTAGAAGAAAGGTAGAGGATATATCATATGATGATCCAATTGATTTGGATGAGATAGATCCATACAGTGATTGGACAGGGCGAGGGGAGCAGCCTCCATTGTTTACTGAGGATGAGATTTATGATTTAGAGCAATAGGAAATGGAAGAGGGTGGATTTGCATTCTCATTGGACGACCCTGAGGACGACCCTGAGGAGGAGTCATTGCCAGTGCCACCACCAACAACTGCAGAAGGATCTACATCCAGGATGGAGGTTGAGGAGCCACAAGCACAGCAGGAGCAAAGTCCTACGATTAGACCCTCTTCCGGTCCCTTACTGAGATCTAGACATGGGAAGAGGAAGATGTGATTCATGTGAATTTGTAAAAACTGAAATATATTAATGTTTATGTAGTATTTACTTTCAGTTTTACAAAAACAATTTGCTATTTTCATTTTGTTTCAGACTATTATCATATCGGCGCATTGAGCATTCCACATGAGGATGCCATTTTGTATCCAATTTTCTTTCAAATCAATCAAATACAGCTTGTTTCTTATATGTACTCATTTATTGACTCGTTGGATGCATCTTATCTTTGAATTTTGCAAAAAAAAAACATTTTTAGTGAAGTTTAAGCAATTTTTTAATTTCCCGAGTTTTTGTCGAGTTTTTTCCGAACCGAGCTTTTCGGGCTTACCGAGTACTTGCAAACGCCGATTAGTCCAACTATGTGCCAAACCATCCAAAAACAAGATCAAGCTAAAAAGGGGACATTACAGTCTGCCCTCCCTAAAAATTGCTTGTCCCCAAGCAATCTCAGCTGCAAAGAAAACTCTCCCCCACTAGGATCCCAAGGGAAGATCTATGTAATGTCCTTGTCATCACCAACCAGCTCCTGTAACACCATCACCAAAACAGCTGTCGAACCAATCCAAGTGTCGCAGGAGTATAAGCCACAAAAGGAAGCAACTCAAAAGACTGACAAATTTTGCTTCCTATCTCTGCGCAAGGCAAGCTATCATTCAAACTATCTAGCCCATGCACCACTGAACTGTGCATTTGAAATAGATCGTGCACATGAGGATCAAATGTAAAACTATACACTTCTCACTATGTACACCTCAGAAAACTACTCCACGAGCCTTGTTTGAAATCCCAATGCATTGGAAGGATCCCAAACGCTACGAACAAAGCTCATCTCAGGACTAGGGTCAAGAAGGTGATTGGCATCCATCTCAAAGAGCGGATTGTCATATGACAGTGTGGAATCCGCCTCAAACAATGGGTTGGTCACAAACTAAACCATACCTCTAGGCTGATCCCAATCAACTACCTCTGAACCCCCCGAGTACTGAATAAAACCATGCCCAATCTGCACAAACTCCTCCTCTCCCCTCTCGCTCTTCTCACTAACGAGAGAGATAGAGCGCAAGCTCCCATTGGTAATTCCCCTCAACACATATCTCTTGCCCTGTAACTCAAATCTCATCTCCATTTTAGGCAAGTTGAGGGTGAACACACCAATTTCCTGGAGCCATCTCATACCCAACAGTATATCGATCCCACCCATGTTGGCCACATAAAAGTCAGCCTATAACTCATAATCATTCAACATAATGGTGAGATTACAAATTTGTCTTGTGCAAGTGATGGTATAACCATCCGCCACCCTAACCAAAATCCAGCGAAGTCTTTTGTCTGGAGTCTACACCTGTTGACAAAACCCTCATAAATAAAGTTGTGTGGCTCCAGTGTCGAGCATGGCAATACATCGCTGTCCATACTCTAATCCCCTGAACCTGAATGAATCATCCTGTGCACTAGCAGATAATTCCAACGGGGATATATTGGCATCGGGCCCAAACTCTATAGAGTCGTTTCAAACCTCATTATGCTTAGAAACAACTTGCTGGTCTGAAATTTAAGACTCATCATCCTCATAATAAACCCACATTATGTGGTTAGCTTTGCCCTTTGGCCTCATAAGGAAATCAGGATCTTTGTTGTAGGGCTCCTTCAACCAATAACAAAGTTGTTTCCTTCTCAATTCATCACGAGTTGCATCATCAAGTTTTGTTGATGTCTTCTTTGTCTCTGCAACTGGTTGATGACTCTGTTCAGCAGGCAAGGTGTTTATTTTAGGCGGAAATTGTTTTTTTGGAGCAGCAAGCTCCATACTTCTTTCCTTCTTAATGGAACCATGTAGGAAAGGCGGGTCGAAGGCCTTAAGCCAACCTCTCAAAGGCTCCTGTAAACCCTCAGTGAACAACATAACCAAATGCTTCCCTAACAAACTAGGCACCATCACAGCGAGCCTCTGAAACTCGTTAATGTAATTATCCAAGTTGGCTCCCTGTCTAAGTTGTGCCAACTCTCTGAAGTACAGCTCCGGATCTTTCTTATCGAAGCACTCGATCAATCTATCTGTGAACTCTTGGTAGGTGGTAATAAGGTTATGCTGCAAAGTGGTCATCCCATGATTCCACCAATCGTGAGCCACTCCATCTAGGTGCAATGTGGCAAATTTAATTGCCTCATCCTCATGCATAGGTCTCAGCGGTAGATAGTTGTCGAGCTTCTGTACCCACGATCTAGCTAAACACTTGTCACTGCCATCAAAATGTGGCAAGACAACCTTGTTGAAAGCATGCTGGAAATCATTGTTAACCTGAGGTGGTGGGGGTGCCTGTGGCACTCTATGCTCAAATCTGCCTCCCCCTCTGTGCCTCTTAGCATCCAAAAACTCATGTAAGGTCAGCGCCTGCCTAATCTCAGTAGAGTGTCATATATTCTGCATAGTGTCTAGTAATATCTATTGCTGAGAGAGCATGGGGTGACTGAATCTCAAGCTGGGGAGCCGGTTGCTCCGCCTGCTGGATTGGAGGATCCTCTCTAGTAATAAAAGTAGGTTGTCTAAGTCTACGCTCAAAACCACTAGAAGAGGAATTTTGTTGAACTATGCAGTGTCGCTAGTCTGTCCAATCTGAAAGACATGTTGTGGAATAATCTGTCTCATGGTACTCATAAGCTGAGACATCATATCCATCATATTATCATGGCTTCTCCTAAACTCTGTCTCAAGACTCTTTGACCTAGCATGCTCCTTTCTTGTGTCCCTAGGTGTCTCCTTCGAAACCTCTCTATCTGCCATAAGACCTGTAATATTTTCCCAACTGCTACTAGAACTAGACCTGTGAATGCCCAAAATACCTGAAATTGCATCACCCTCTGGAACTTGAGGTGTTTCCCAATGATTTGCCCCTGTTCCTCTTCCCTTAGTATAAAATATAATATTTCTTCTCATGAAAGCTAATATTGAACAGGATGGCAGGATTGTTGCTCTGATACCACTGTAAGAGACCTATTGTCTCTAACCCTTGCAAACCGATATGTTGGATGATGAAGTTTGTTTTTGTTTGAATGTTTTGCAATTTTGATGTTCTTTTTGTTGAGTTTTGAAAGATATTTGTTTTTTTTTGTGTTTTTCCCAATTATGATGCCAAGTAAAATAAAACGCATAAAGAAATGTAATGAAAGAAAAGATACATATAATGTTGGAAATTAAAGCTTTATTGATATTGCATAATTTCTGAAAGCTTTACAAAGAAAGTTACCTGGATTGCAAATACATCAATTAACTGCAATTTCTGGAAATGCTAGCAGCCAGATATAGATTTGATGAAATGATTGATTTACAGCCAACTGTAGTTTCTCCACCTCGACATTGATTGCAATCTGATCTAACACTACAAACTACCATTAAAAACCCTCGAAATAGTTATTAGCTTAAGCGCCCAGCAAACTCAAGCCTAAACCCTCACACATTTTCCTCATTAAATGTTTTTCCTTGGCATATAATCACTGCTACACTACTGCCCTGCATAGACGTCCTCCAAGAAGTTAGAAATCTGCCTGGGACTTAGGCATTTGTGCCTCAACTAATGCAACAGCTGTAACACGTCCTTGGCTGGGATGAAGTCGATTGGCTGTAGCAGCAAACAATCTTAAAATCTGACCTATAATGGCAGCCAATGACAATTACTCGGGTCTACAATAGATAAACCTTCAACTCTTCAAACCCTTGATTAAATACTTCAGAGTTAAGCACAAATAGAATTTCTGAATGAAGCTCTCTCAAGCAATAATATCAGCTGGTATTGCACAGCCTCAAAATTGCAGACACTAAAGAGTTTTCGTTCTCCAACGTTGTATAAGGTAGAAACGCTTTCGAATTCCTCCAACCTGCTCAAATGACAAAACCCAGAATGATATATTCACCAAAATGATAATCATTTTATGCTTTTAAAATCCTTTTATATCCTCTCAAGAGAGGTTGACCTCCTTAAATGCTTTTAAATCCATTTTGAAATCCACTTCTAGGTTTTTAATTAAAACCTTATAATATGTCTCCAACTTGGGCACCCAAAATAATAATATAAAAATGTACTTTAAGTGATTGTAATTGAGGGTCATGGCCTCATCGGAAATAAAGTACACTTTTTAACTTTATAATTTAACTTTATAATATTTAATTATCATTAAAGTACCTTTAATGATAATTAATCATTAAACATTTAATATTTTGCCCATCCAGCTAATTAAGAGGTCAACACTGCATCTGAGACCTGTCCAAGTGCCTTACTAAAAATAGTAACCCCAACTCCCCTGAAATGGTGAATTACTATAAATAGTAAGTCTGACGAACTGAGTCCAACGAAGGCCAAACCTGAACCCACATTGAGCTCTAAAGGAGAAAACCACTGATTACTGCCAAGAAGGACCCTCTGACCATCTATGTTTGCCTACGAGGGTCAGGAATAGGCCAAACCATCCAAAAACAAGATCAAGCTAAAAAGGGGACATTACAAATTCCCCTCCATGACCATTACACAACAATCACAAACTGTTGATTTTAGGATAAATCTACGCAATCCTAATGACATGACTACTAAGAACACCCCCTACTCAAGCATTAAATAGCCAACAAACCACCTCTATTGCAACAAGGTCCAAACCTTTGTTCCCTCCCAATGAATTTTGTAGGTGCTTGCAGCTTGCGGTCCTTATATAGCTTCAAAGACTCAAGGTTCCTTAACTTATGATTCCAATTATCCCAAGCCTCTATAATGTATAGAAGATTGCATCCCTTCACCTTCAAGAAATGTTACTTGAGGAACTTATCTATTATGTGGAGCTAGGTCCAAGAATTTCCAACTTTACACAAGAGATTATTGTGAACAAGTTGGAAAAATATGTTAGTATCCTCTCATGTTTCTCAAAACACAAGCCTACTAACCAACATTGAAAATCAAGATAGGGAAGATATTAAACTCCATGTGCATAATGGCTTCCCTAGCCATTGTGAAAGTAGACGACTTCTTGAAGATCCAATTCATATCCTCTACGACCACCTTTGATAGGGCACTCTTATTACTAAAATCAAACAATGCCATCACTTTTTCCCGAAACATGAGCACTAGGAAGACCATGGTCTTGAAGGTGAGAAATTTGGTCCAAGTTGATTGTCATGTCCCCTTCTCAGTGACATCTCTCAGAGGACAGGATTGGCCTATCACACGACCCTCGTAGGCCGATAGACTGGATAGAGGGTCACTTCGGAGCTTGGCTTAGCTTCAGTCAGCGGAGTTTGATCAGTTGTCTTTTGTTCTGGCTCGATCGGAGACTATTTGCAGAATTGCTATTTTTAGCAGTTCCTGGCAGGCAGTGTGGGACCACTGCTATTTTTAGCAGTTTGGCTGTGGCGGCATCAGGAATCACTTCAGAGTTCGTCAGCATCAGACGGATCAGTCATCGGGTTAGAAACGAGGAAGATATTAATATTTGATCGTATTGATTAAATATTAATTAATTAATGTTTATAATAGAAAGTTATAATTTTAAATTATAACTTAAGTGATTACCTTGAAGGGTGCGCCCATCATCAGAAGGGGCCAAAAGTGACTATTAAAATATTATAAAATATTTGACGGAGAACTATGGAGAAATTAAAGAATTAAAAGTCAAATATCATTTAAAACCCTATTATGGTGGAAATCGCACTTTTGTGAAAGATAAAGGGTTTTGCATTGGTAATTGTGCCATTATGTGATTATTGAGTTTTGAGAAACTGATCAAATTGATCTGAGCCTGAGACTTTAGGGTTTCGTGTTCGACTTCCTTGGGGAACGAGCCATCTCCAGCGGAAAGCAATTCAGAGAGTGTGCAATATCACTTGATCTATTGCCTACAGAGGTTTTCTTATTCAGAGAAAACTACAGAGCTTCAGAGATTGTTTATTGACAAAGATTCTTCAGAGTTTTTCATCCAGACAATATTTATTCATCAAGGCGCCCATCTCAGAGACACAAACATTGATATTGGGAGAAGTCCGTACAACATTCATTGCTGATCTGACAGGCCGTACATTTCTGTCAGGCCGTACCAGCAATAAAAGACGTGCTCCTTGTCTTGACTCATACGCCTATCTTCAGAGCTCAGTCATTCACCATCTGGAGGCGCTGGGGGTTGCTAGACACATTGGGGATCATCAACTGGAGAAAGACCAAGCATTTATTACAGCCGTACAATTCTGTACCTTTCAGCTGTGACAGAAACTACCAGGTTTTTTTCAATAAAATTCATTCTTTTACTTTGCATGTTTCAAAAATATCATTGTACTGTTTCCAGTTGATGAAATAAAAGAGACGCTTTCATCCTAGCTTGTATTTGCTACCATATTGAAGATCTAGCAATTTTTTAAAGAATTTATTATTATTTTCTGTAAAAGCCGTACTATTCATTATTGCATTAAAAATCCAAAATTTGCAAAAAAAATCACAAAAACCCAAAATCGTCAGAAAAACTCAAAAACACAGTCAGATTCAGTGTCAAGGGGAAACTGGGGTTTCTACAGTGGTATCAGAGCTAAATCCTGCCATCCTTAGGGTTTAGCCATCACATGCAGCCGGAGGAATTTGATACATACAGGTATTATACACGTAGACGTGCCTTGATTGAAAGGCAACGCAGTTTGAGCAGACAGCCAGATATCATGGCTGACAGGAACGACAGGGCTGAGAGATTTGATGTACCTAGGACAGAGATCCCACAGAATAATAGAGATCAGGACGATCCAGAGGTCTTGCTTGCACTCAGAGATCTTCGTGCAGGACAACGTCGTTCCGATGATGTATTACAGCAGGTGGCAGTAGCACTGCAGAGATTGGGCACTTCGAGGAGACCGTCACCACATCGTGACGATGACAGGAGTGATGCAGGGTCACGGAGAGCTCCTAGGACAGTGTCCCGGACAGCAGATAGGCCTACTAGGCCTACTTTCACGAGACGGGAGCCCGATGAGGCTATACCAGATGAGGAGCACGAGGATTTGTTTGCTGATAACCTTATGGCAGCGAACGAGGAGTGAGAGTTGATACCACCTGCGGTCAGAGAGAGGATTACCTTCGACCGTTTTGTCACTCAGAGGAGAGAACACAACAGGGCTCGTCAGGATTGGAGACCCAGATACCAGAACAATGATTTGAAACATGCAACAAACAGGCTGAATCTAGTGATGTTCGATGGTAGTGGTAAGATGACAGCCCAAGCTTGGATCAGCAAGCTTGATACATTCCTCACTTTGCGTCCGATGGCGGAGAGAGACGCTATTAGATATGCTACACTGCACCTCGAGGGAGTAGCATACGATTGGTGGCACCATGGCATGGTGACCTTACAGCACGACAGGATTACTACCTACCAAGAGTTCGTGGATAAATTGGTAGAGAGGTTTGACCGGAAGGATCCGGAAACCTACTTCCGAGACTTAGCACAGTTGAGGCAGAATGGCAGTCTCGAGGCATATATCAGTGATTTCCAGAGACTATCCGTCATGGTCCCTGGCATATCAGAGAGGCGGTTAGTAGTTCTTTTCATGGAGGGTTTGACCGAGCCACTGAGAGGCTGGATCAAAGCCTTTGACCCTCCGTCACTACAGGAGGCGATGAAGAAGGCACGTAACATGGAGTTCGCAGCCCCGGCAAATAAATTTAACTCCAGAGGTTCTTCATCGTTCCGAGACAATAAGGGCTTTAATAAAAACAAGGAAAAATCTGATTATAACAAAGACAAATCAGATTATAAAAACGATTCTAAAGGAAAATCAGCGTTCCCACCTTTAGATCGTGAGGCCCTGAATGACCTTCGCAGGAAGAAGCTTTGCTTCTACTGCAAGGGACCGTATGATGCCAGTCACGATTGTCCTCTAAGACCTAAGGGCAAGGCAAATCGTGTTATGTGGGCATATTATGAGGACTCAGAATCAGAAAATTCTGATCAGCCAGAGCATACAGATGATTCAGAGTCAGAGGCTCCAGAGCCGAGAGCAGAGATTGAGCCCGAGCTTCAGGTACAGGAGGCCCGTTTGTCTAGCATCCAGCAGGAGGGTTCTTTCAGGCTCGAGGTGTATTAGCAGGTCAGAGGGTCATTACCCTATTGGATACAGGAGCCACACATAATTTTATAGATGCTAGATTCGTTGAGAAACGAGGACTTATCACTGAGGACTTCGAGGGCATCAGAGTCAAAGTGGCAGATGGGTACACTTTGAGATGTGAGCGCATGATTAGAGATCTCCCCTTACGCCTGAACAATTATGAGTTCAAGGCAGATTATTATGTTGTTAATATGGGAGACATTGACTTGGTATTGGGAATGAAGTGGTTACACTCATTGGAGGAGGTAACACTTCGTCTCAAGGATATGGAGATTCGTTTTGAGGTCGACGGGAAGACACACATCCTTAAGGCAATACGGGACAGCGACCTTAAAACAATTTCCTTTCGCCGAATGGAGCGGCTTATGCGTCACGACATGGTAGAGTGGGCTGCAGAGTGTCATCTAGCACCTTTACAGGAGGGACAGCAAAAGACAGAGTATCATCCGGACATCCAGCAGTTGAGAGTCAAGCATGACAAGGTGTTCAGTGATATTCCGCCAGGTAGACCTCCAGACAGAGGGATAGAGCACATCATTGAGCTTGAGGAGGGTGCGAAACCCGTCATGATAACTCCTTACAGGCATCCGAAAAGATTGAAGGATGAGATTGAGAAGACTATAAAGGAGTTACTTGCTATGGGTCACATTAGACCGAGCAAATCACCGTTCGCCTCTTCTGTTGTATTGGTGAAGAAGAAGGATGGAACGTTGCGCATGTGCATTGATTACAGGGTCCTGAATAAGAGGACAATTAAAAATAGATACCCGATACCGAGGATAGATGAGCTTATTGATGAGCTCCATGGTGCCTGTTATTTCACTAAGATTGATTTACGGTCGGGTTATCATCGGTCGAGTCGTAAGCGGGACATAGAAGCGACCAGGATGTCATTGTGGGCACCGAGTTCGTAGTGATGCCATTTGACTCACTAACGCACCAGCCCACTGGGTCGATGAGCAGGGTTTTCCATTCCTGAGAAGATTTGTGTTGGTCTTTTCGATGACATTGATATACGATCCGGACTTGGCGGGCACTTGGCTCATTTGGAAGTGATCTTGAGCATCTTGAGAGAGAGTCCTTGTATGCGCCAAAGGAATCCAAGTGCGATTGGGAATGACCGAATTGTTATATCTTGGTCATATTATCAGTGCAGATGGAGTGCGCATGGATCCTGAAAAGATCCGCGCCATTGTTGATTGGCCCACACCGGCGAACCTGACGCAGTTGAGAGGGTTTCTCGGTTTGTGTGGATTCTACCGTAGGTTCGTGAATGGCTATTCACGACATGCAGCCCCGATGACAGATTTGATGAAAAAGGGGGCGTTTGTTTGGACTTCTGAGGCACAGGAGTGTTTTGTGAAGTTCAAGGAGTTGATGACCACTTGCCCTGTTTTGGCACTACCCGACTTTACGAAGCCGTTTGAGCTTCAGTGTGATGCATCAGGTGAGGGCATTGGTGCGGTGCTTATGCAGGACAAGCACCCGATAGTTTATGAGAGCCGCAAGCTCAGAGGACCCGAGCGTTTGTACAGTATATATGATAAGGAGATGCTCGCGATTATGCATGCCTTAGCAAAATTTAGACAATACCTTGTTGGCAGCAAATTTTGCATCAAGACTGATCATAACAGTCTGAGACACTTCTTGGGGCAGCGAGATCTCAATGACAGACAGCAGAAGTGGGTCAGTAAGCTGCAGGCTTATGACTTTGATATTTCATATATCAAAGGGACACAGAACGTAGTGGCGGATGCACTCTCACGTAGACCGTACTTGAGCACTATGGTTCAGATTTCAGAGGATTGGAGGCATTTGATAGCGGCAGAGTATGCCAAGGACAGTTGGGCCTCGGTGATGAGGATCAGCGGTTGACACGGGTACACACTTGTGAATGACTTGATCATTTACAAACCGCGGGATATTTCTGATTCCCGGTTGGGAGG